>OMKQ01094966.1:0-12694 GCA_900302335.1 Phycis phycis
AGGTTGGAGACGGTGGTGTGTATAGTGCGCAGGCAGCTGTTGGGTTAGCAGTGGGAGGGATGTACACCATGACGATGATAACGTGCGGGATCTCCCTGGGTAGGTGGTATGGAGTAGTCCAACGGCCAACACTTCAACGTCTGGGCAACAGAGCTGTTCCTTAATACTGATGTGACCGGGATTGCACCATCTGATATTAACTAGAACGGCGAGCCCCCCCCCTTTCCGCTTACCGCTCCTGGTACAGTCCCGGTCCGCCCGGACAGTGTGGAAGGCATCTACAGATACAATTGGGTCCGTAATGTCACTGTGCAACCAAGTCTCGGTGAAACACATCAGACTACATTCCCGGTAAACTGCGTGGCTCTGTGTTAGCGCCGTTAGCTCGTCCATTTTGTTATTAAGGGATTGTACATTCCCCATAACAATAGAAGGGAGACACGGCTTGTATTTCCTCCTTTCCGCACGCACATCTCGTCTCAACCTTCTCCCCCGATGTTGTTTCCCTCCTCTGCATCCCCGGTGTGTTTTTCTCCAGAGATCGGGTGTTAAATCCACTGGTCTGGCCACCAAGCCGGCCGGCATTAGTGCGATCAGCTGTTCTCCGGAGTAAACAAAGGCAGCGTGTCCCGGTGTAGACATTATTGATAAAAACTGTACCAGCGAAGCACAGAAGAACTCCCTCAGACAGCATTGTTTGAGAGTGCAGGACTTCCAGCGCTTCAGAGAAGGACTAATAAGTTTAAAAAAAGAATAAGAAGTTTAAAAAGTTAAAAAGCGAACTCAGCGGTTGGAGTAGAGTAACAGGCAGCATGCAGCTTTCGCGCATGCGCACTAAAGTGACGGACTTTATTACCTCTCCGTCTCATTTCATCTGGTCAAGTAACTAGGCAGACTGTTTTTTCCCAACACCTGGCTCAGAGGAGGAGTACCTTCAGCAGAAGATTCCTCTCACCGAGATGCACCACAGAGCGACACAGGAAATTATTCCTGCCTGTGGCCATCAAACTATACAACACCTCCGTCTGCCATTGTGTCAGCCACTCCCTCCCTTTATGTGGTCACTATCACCTTAGTGGTCACCTCATAACTGGTCATTCATCAACTCCGCTTACTGTACATGCTACTTCTTTGTGTATGCTATTACTTCTATAGTGTATGTCTAGATGTATGTATATTTTTGTATATTTATGTATAGTTACATATGTTTATATTAGATATTTATATTTCTATACGGTACTGTTCAGCACTGTTCTTCACTTCTGCACTGCCTTTTCTTTTCCTGGAGTATTGTAACAAATGCAATTTCCCTCAGGGATCATTAAAGAATTCCTGTCTTTCTTCTTTTACGCAAGGATGACATGCCTGTGTATATTAGAAAATCTTTCATTTAATATTAAGTTAAAATGTCTTTTTGTGAACATTATATTCCTATTTTTTGTGAAGAAACAGAATGAGTTCAAGAATTCAGTTTTTAAACAGATCTTTACTAATCCTAAAAGAGGGCACTTTGAATTGATAACTATTTTTACGTGCACAAATCTTTATTTATAACTAAGTTAATTATTATCTTTTATTCTTTTTTTTGTTTTGTAAATTGTTTTATTGCCAAATAGTTCAAGAGAATGCAATGTTTTGCACAGTTACAAATTTTATAAATCAGACACTTTATACACAGTGTTTTACTTTTTTTCAACAAAATTTCTTTGCGCTGGTTGGGGGGTACCTACCTGAAAAAATGTTTCACATCACTGAAAAAAGGTTGAGAACCACTGCATTAGGGTGTCAAACACCATAACAGGATTTTCTTGACACTGATGACCTTTTGCTGAACCTGACAAATCCTGTAACTTTTATCCCTCCCCTTTATCCCTCCCATTGGCTCCTTTTCAGGTTTACATTTTTATTTTGCACACATTGTGCGTTCAATTCCCTTTTGTCTCTGCAGTTTTACATAGCTAGGCATTAGGATTGCACATACCCACACCTCTCTTTTTAAAGCCAACCTTGCCCTGTTGATTTTCATTTTCATGTATGTCTTTCAATGCATTCCTGTGTTCCTACCCAAGTCTTTTTTAGTAGAGTAGAGTAGAGTAGATAAGGTAATCACCACCTTCATATGAGCAGGCTAATTCCCTAGAATCAGTAAAGACAGAGGACTGCTGGTGGTCTTGCACTACAGAATTGAATGCATTATTACAGGTTGGTCAACCTCCATGAACATATTTTCTGGTTAAAATCCTGTGGAGCCAACTGGTGTGGTTTGGAGACCTAATCATGCATTCATTCTCTCTGGCAACTCTGGATTATTCTTTGTTCCCTTACTCTCCTTCCCTCCACTACTCAAACCATACTTTTAAGATCTGCATTCAATTCCGGACCTGTTAGCAATAACCACCCATTTGCGCCCTCCACCTCTGACTCAACATTTTTACAGTGGGGTAGATTGGGTATCAACTGCTTCAAAGATCCATAGGATGGGGACAATATTTAAACTTAATTCTTCATGTCTCAACTCTTCTTTTCCAACACTCGAACACCATTTGATTCTGACTCATTTTAATATATATCAAAAGCCTCCCCAGACTGCTTTCGGGGATAATTATCTTTCTCTATCACTAACGCAGAAAGAAATTTTCTCTCAAATTTACCTAAACACCATGTTTCTGATCATTTCAAAACAAGATCCAAATTGGAGGATGAACTTGGGATCGAGCTCAGAGAACTTCTGGGAAAAAGCTTTTGACAGGTTTACTTCTTCCTCTTCATGCATTTCACTCTAATCAAACTCAAGGTGGTCCATAGAGCTAATTCAGTAAGCAAGAAAAGCGGAAATGTATCCTGACTCCCAACTGAGTTTTAGGGGCAAAGTTTCACTTTAAAAAGTTACCTGATCTTGGGAGAAAACAAAACTCATCTGCACAGTTTGCAAAGCCAAATTTTATGACCACAGAAGTAATTCATCTTCAACATATCACCTCAAAGCAAATCTCCCTACCGAAAATACTGCAATGATTTAATTTGGATATTCGACATGAAACTTTTTTAACCTTTGCAAAACACAATAGCAACTTGAAAGGAGGACCGATTTTGGATTAGTTATTGTAACGACTGGAAAAAGTACATGCAGCAATATTGAAATTACAGGATGAACCATATTTTAAACAGTTTTATTGTGATCAGAAGCACTCCCTTTAATTTTCACATCCACACAAACAACAATGGCCATCAATATTTTAGTAATCAATAACACACACACACGCACAATACACTCCTTTTCTGAATTTGATTTTTCGATTGTCAATTGTAAAGATGCTATTAAACAATAGTATTTTAATTAAAATATACTTTGTTTGGGTTGATTCTACACTCATCCCCATCCCCATTTTACATTTAAATATCCATTATTTCAAGCTTCAGTCTTAAAAAAAAAAAAGCGGTTCATCCCGATTAATGACAGCAAATTGTGTGATTAATTAGTAAAACTATTTTGATTGACAGCCCAACACATTTTTTTATCCAGGAAAGAATACGTTTCTGCTTAGTTGGGTTAGTGAGAGAGTCTTAGATAAGTGGCAGCCATTCATTCATCTCTATCTGTTCTGAAGTCAAGTCTACTGTATTTTTTTATTATTATTCAGCCCAAAAATACTTATATTCAAGAAACTGTGGACACATTTCTCTTCTCACGATGAACAACGTTCCTCAGGAATGCATAACAACATGGCCGCTGGAGGCCCAAAAGAGTCAAGTCACCATTAAGGGGTCAAAAGTCAGGGTAAGGGAAATTATCACCAAATGGTGTAGTTAAAGAAAGAGTCCAAATAGAACCATAGGGTACAGCGATCACCTGAAAATCCAATATTTGGATAAACATATGTTGTGAACCCTTTGACCTACAGTCATAATCTTTGTGTGCTTAGGTCTCTCCTCATGACCAACAAATGTCCGTCAGGGGCACGACAACATGGCTGCCCAAAGCCCAATTTAATCTAATCAGCTTTAAGGGGCAAAAAGGCATGCGCCATGTTCCAATATCCTTAGTTACTTAGTTTGAGTATGTAAGGTGTTCCGATTACGATCGCGGCGAAAAAGAGAACTGAAAGGACCCAGATGGTGCCCTCAAAACAGTCAGTGTGACAACGGTGTACAGTTTTCATACTCAACGGCAGCCATCTTAGCTACGTAGCGGAAGAGGTGGAGCCAGGCTGAGCCATGCTCTGTTCGAAAATGGCTAGACGTCAACACTGTCTGTGGGCATAGTGGATTCACGTGTGTTTGGCGGGTGACTTGGCTGTGCAGCTAATAGTAATTTCACCACCAATTAGTGCATTGGATTTGGAACAACACTGACATCTGAAAATCTGCGCACTTAGTTGAGTGTGAATAGTGTACTGCGTTTAAGTGTACTCTTGGAAGTATGGATATGGGAACAAAGCCATGGTAACTTAGGCCAATCATCATCAAACTTGGTGTACTTGAGGAAATATAGGTCAAGCTTAAACAGTCTAAAGTTAATCAAAATAAAGCCATTGAGGGTGCCAAAGTGATTAATTGAAAACTTTGACCAAGCATAACTCTTGTTGCGTTTGACCTAGGGTTTGTTCACATCTCTCCTCGTGACAATCAAGTATCCCTCAAGAACCCATAACCTGCAACAACATGGCCGGCAGAGGCTCAAATTGGTCAGCTTTAGGGCCAAAATGCAGAGTTGGCCAATCATCACAAAACTTGGTGTTTTTCAAGAAACATCTAAAGTGAAGTCAAATTGGATCATAGGGGGTTACAGCGATTGATTGCATATTAAATATTTGAACAATCTCGTTACCCCATTTACCTACACTTTAGAAACTTTGTACGCATACCACTGCACCGAAGCTGAGGCTATCCCTTTGTTATTAACAAGATAAAATGAATGGTCACCATTAGCCTTGGCCCCTAATAAACACTGCTTGCCACTTTAATTATTATTAATGTATTTTCTTGCCATTATTTTATTTATTTGTTGGTATCCTGCATACTGTTTTCCACTTATTTGACTGAGAAGGTCAATGCCACTATTGTCTCTGCTGAATATATTATGTGTCTATATTACTGATTATGGAAAGGAGGACTTCAAGCTTAGCACTCAAATCTTATTTTTGGCTTCTTTTTTTCTAAATTCTAAAGAAGGATTCTAAAGAAACGTGTCAGAACGCCTCTTTATATAGAATTTTGAGGCATCAATCATGGCAATTCACAACTCACATGACCATGCACACTCATATATGAACAGGTGGGATCCAGCATGTTTATATACAATTCAGGACAATTTCCTGAACTTACGAGTGTTTGCAATGACCAGTGGGGAAATAGATAGGTAAATAGTATGAAACTCTTTAGATATTTTGATGAATAGCTAGAGCGAGCAAAATAGTAAATGGTAGTAAGTGTAGTAATTACAGAAGTCCGGACCTTGGTGACCTCACAGCACCTTCAATAATGCTAAATACAAATATACTTATCCAATGCAATTGAGACAACTACTTGTAAATTAAAATTTATAATTTTAAAGTTAGATATCAAATATTAAATGAACTATTATATGCTAACATCAGTGTAATTAATTTAATAAGATGAATGACTTCAACTTAGACATTTGAACAAATGTCTCAGTTGAAGTCATTCATCAAGTCTAAGTTATTCATGCAAAAGCAAAGTACAAAAATGTAACCCAAATCTTGAAGAACCTGTCTGAGAAGAATCGGGCTAAACTGCAGCATGGACAGCGAACACCATGATAATGCCACATGTTGTTGATACAATCTAGCACAGATCGGGGATAATCCAGCTGCTATGCAAAGCAAAACAACCAAAGTTCCATACACCCTGATGACAAGCAACTGCTGAAGAGCAAGGCTTTGCACTTAATCCCATTGTCCTGGGCAAGATTAGTAGATGCTCAAGGCCTGGAGAAAGCACTGTGAATGCACTATGACTGCTTCTGGAGACTGAGATAAAAAGCCTCCACAATCAACAGCAGAAAAGAAATTACCAAGGGAGTTGCAGAGGCAATTGCCAGTAAGGTCTTTAACATGGGGAGATTCAACCTCAGACTAAGAAGTTAAACAATGCATTTACTTTCATCCTATCGAGTTAGGCTTCAAGAGTAAAATACATGCTTCAAATCTAATATTCAAGAAGGTTTGAGCAAATTGTCCGGTCAATATATTTATTTTTCAACATTTTTACTGTCCCTCATTATAAAGCTGACTTGGTGTTTGAAAGAGCCAGATGTATTTTGTTCTGCATTCATCATATCAATGGTGGCAGATATATTGACAACATCAACAGGGAACAGACAATTACAACCAGTTTTTTGTTGTAATTTTGGCATGTTTCCTTTGTGTCTTCCTTGACCTCCAAAGCATTCTGTGATATGGGTATATCACCATGTATCATCATATCACTTAGCCACATACCTTAAGACAATATTAGCCAACCATCACTGTACAATTTCAGCATAGGATTTGACAAAAATATGCTTATCTACCAATTTCCGGACACCTTCTGGAGACTTCTTCATCACCTTCTTTTGGTCCAGGGGCTGCATGTTTGAGTGGAGTGTGAATAGCTGGTACCTGTACATGTAACATTCACCCAACTAAACATATTACATCCTTTTAATACCTTTTTTTAATTTGGTTCTTGTAATACATGCATCAATCATCAATCAAGCAATCATTGAATGTGGGGTAGAAAAACAAGAATACAATTCAAGTTTAAAATAACTAACCATAGCTGGATTGTGCCACTTATTATTAATAGATCATGTCCTTATCTTGTCCATATTTTCCTTCTAGATAGGAGCTTTGACATGCAAGACATAAAGTCAATGAAAGGGTTGCTATGAATTTGCTAATCTTTATAGTAGGTGAAAATATTGAATGTAATAAAAAACATTATAAGATCAAGTTCAAGTTCTACATGGTCCCTTAAAGGACAAAAGTGTTTTGTAGCAAATAACTCAACATACTGTAAAAACAGACAGCACAACAACAATACATATAGTTGCATGCAACAATAAGTCTTAAGTGGTATGAAGTAAACATTGACAAAATCCACTGTCAAACGGAATATAGAAAAATATGTGTAGCCCCTTTACATTTGGCATGGGTATGGTATGAAATCTTTTCTTGAATCTCAAAGTTATACATCATGAGGAATGGTTAATGTATATAATTTTCATTCATATTGCATGTTACTAGTGAAAATGGCAGCCTTTTGAATTTGTTACATTCAAGCACTGATTATAATTATTGAAAAATTTGCATTGCAAGTTCTATAAGCATGCCAATGTATACAACTTTTAACCATGTACTTTTTAAGATGTCTGAATTTGTTAGGAAAACTGAGTAATATGAACGAATACAAGAGGGTTCCTACAGATTTCGTAGGACCAGTGATAATCATAATAACACTAACAAATATAATAGGGTTTCTACAGATACTGTACGACCCCTAATAACAATGAAATGAATACCATAGGGTTCCTATGGATTTAGTAAGACCCCAAATAAAACGACAACCACAGCAAAACACAGTGCTATGTCAGACGAGTTCAGATACAGTGCACCAATAGTATGCCATAAGCAGAAAAGTGCTATTTAGTATTAAGAAGAGGCTAATGGTGGTTGGTCCTCCTAGCAGGCAGCCTAAAGCAACTACCTCTGTAGAGTGTAGAAGCTTAAACTCATTAATTTAATTAACAATGTACAAATTACCTTTCAGGGTAGTCTGCAAATCTCCTGTCATCATGCAGAATACAATCTCTGAGTGCCACAATTTCATCATACCCAGGCAGGAAGATGAGTACAGCACCTTCAGATGACACACATTATCACTGTGATACAGAGATGAAGCAGCATAACATTAAAGCAAATTGTGCATTATGTACTGTGATATTAGTCTACAAATACTATCACAAATCATATGGCCTTTACTTTTCTTATTACTTTTGTATTTGTGAATTTAGCTGGTTAATATTGTTGGTTCTACAACAATATTAAGCTAAATTCACAAGGCAGTTGGGTATTTTACTAGCGTCCAATATTCATTTTAGTTTTTAGGGCATTTGTGATTCGTGTGTTTTGTAGAAATTGCACACTTGAGATGCCATACCCCTAGGTCAATTCTTTTTTTAATTTATTTTTCTTCTTTAAGAATTGATTTATGCTTTATTGACAAGGAATTCTAGATTTGACCAGATTGGGGTGTGAGTAGATGTTAGGAGTGGGACATTGACATCTTTGATATAGTTTATTTATCTCAATATCTTTCTTGATTTCTGCAAAGAATCACCTTGTAGTTGACAAGTAGAAAACCTTCCTATATGTGTCAGATCATGGAATCCAGGGACACAAGTTGGGAACACAACATTCACGCAAATTAACAAAGAAGTGATTTTGAGAGTGAGTGAGAGTGAGTTTGTTTTTTTGCAGAATCTGTTAGTTGAGATCACGGAGAAGCCTCTCCATGTTTCAGGTAACAGTATTGGTTTCTTTAAAAGTATACATTTTGTGTTTGAAATCGGGTGTATTTTCAGGACATTCTCGCATTTTGTAGGGGTGTGTGCGATGACACAGTTAATTTCCATCAGCGAAATGGAGAAAATCTGTGAATTAGACTGCAAGTGCTACACAAGAAGGAAGGAGAATTCTCTCCATGGGACACAATCGTGTAGCCACAAACTTTCTCCAGACCTTATGTACAGCATACGGATGGATTCTTAAGCTGCGGAAAAAGAGTGTCAGGACATGCGAATAATTGGACATCTCGAGGCAAACAGACGCACAGTGCATACTTCGGATATGATTACATCCACACGCAAGGCCCAGACAAAGAGAAAGCCACTTATGTCATTGGAGGCAATGAGATCTGCAAGAATACTTTTCTGTTTCTTATGGGGTGAGTTTCCATAAACATCCAAGTTATGTACTTAAAGTAAACATAACACGTTATCTCATGTTTTGTCCATGTTTATAACTTCCCATACCTACCTATTGTTAGTAGCTAGCTCACTGTCATTTTAATTGACATCATATCGCATAGCATCTGCTATTAATTTGAATAACGCTTGAATTGCTTGAATTGACTGGTCCTAATGACGTACCCTATGTGATGATTATTTTGATGAATACATAGAATCAGGTGCCAACCTGCCTGTTAGCATTTCTTGAATTGAATGTGATGCTAATGATTTAGCAACTAGCCTACTTGCAGTTTGAAGCAGTTTGGATGAATACATTCTGAGCTAGGTGACAAGATGCCTGTCAGCATGACCCATGATGTGAAACTCCTTTATTTTCCCTTTTTCAGCATTGGCAAAGACACCCTGGCTGATATAGTCAAACACTATGAGGAGAATGGGGCAAGACCACGGTTAAGGAAGAAGCACTCACAACCACGTCCACCAGCCAGGTTCATCAGCCCTGAAGATATCAACAGAGGTGTGGACTTTAGAAAAAATTAGGACATTAGGAAATGTCTTGACATGTGAAGTAATTGAAAATAAAGCCACTTTGACTTTGACTTGATTCCTGTTATAGGAGGGGGGAGAATTAAGGGTTGAGCTTAAATATCTGTATACTGCTATTATTCTGTCCTTTATGCTTCACATCTACAACCACACAGGAGTGGTTGTAGATGTGCTTTATACCTTGGATTATAGCACTAGGGAGTAACATCTTATCCTGTGCATTATTGAGTGATATTCAGGGCCTTTTCGTAATAAAAAGCATTTCCATTTTAACAAAGTACCTTCTACTTTCTACCTTCTAACTCTTCTAATAATCAGTCCACTAAAAGGAAAATACCACATCAACATGAATGACTGCTTTTGATAACCATTGTTCAAACCACTTTCTGCCCTGCCAGACCGCTTACTGTCATTGACAGGGGGTATGGCTTATCTAAATGATGCAAATGACCACCATTGTGCTCCCCAGCCAAGAGAGAGAGGTGACAACAGCAAATCTTTAGGAGGCTTTTTCTCAGTTTTAGCTTTTGTGATGTGCCTACTTTCAAATGGCCACAACTTCTCCAAATATTATCAGATTTCCATGTGTTACACATCGTTGGAAAGCTTAGAAACTACACTTTCAGAATCTGTGAATAACTCAAAATGCCCCAAGGACAACTTGTGTCCCTAGTTTCCATGACCTGACACATATCATTAAATACATCCAAAGCAGCAGCAAGCACACATTGAAACTATTGATACTACTATCAGGTGGGTGTATGCTACCAAAATTAAAACAAAAAGGTATTTCCACAGTATAGATTCAACATAAATGTTATCAGAAATTAAATATGATCCTCCTTAACATGAACTGAAAATCCTTATGCATAAAAATAAAGACTCTTAGCTCAACCTTTGTTCATGAACATAATTGTATTGAGCCATGTTCAAAGTCAACGTCAAAGTGAACTTTATTGTCAATGTTTCCGATAAGGCAATCACAGAAAATTCATAATTGATAACAAAAGACAAAATAATGGTTCATGATTGTTGTTTTTAGGTAAACTGTGCAAAATGTAGACAAAATGTGAGGCTTATTTGACAAATGGCCAATACAAATGCTAAACACATTTTCATCTACCAACAAATTGAGGAATATGTGTGTATGTATCCGTACATAAACAACCTGGTGATGGGGCTTCCGGGGCTGCTCAAAAAAATAAAGGGAACACTTAAACAATACACCCTAGATCTCGATGAATTAAATATTCCAGTTGAAAATCTTTATTCATTACATCATGGAATGCGTTGAGAACAAAATAACTATAATAATAAAAATGATCAATGGAAATCAAAATCCTTAATGCATGGAGGTCTGGATTCAGAATCAGACTCAAAATAAAAGTGGAAAAATCAGATCACAGGCTGATCCAACTTATGTGGAAATTCCTCAAGACAATTCAAAATGATGCTCAGTTAGTGTGTGTGTCCTCCCCATGCCTGTATGCACTCCCTACAACGTCTGGGCATGCTCTTGACGAGATGATGGATGTTCTCCTGAGGGATCTCCTCCCAGACCTGGATCAGGGCATCAGTCAACTCCTAGACAGTCTGTGGTGCAACGTGGCATCGGTGGATGGAACGAAACATGATGTCCCAGATGTGCTCGATTGGATTCAGGTCTGGGGAACGGGCAGGCCAGTCCATAGCATCAATGCCTTCGTCATGCAGGAACTGGTGACACACTCCAGCCACATGAGGCCGAGCATTGTCATGAGTGAGAAGGAACCCAGGGCCCACTGCACCAGCAAATGGTCTGACAATGGGTCTGAGGATTTCTTCCCGGTACCAAATGGCAATCATGGTACCTCTGGCACATGGAGGTCTGTGCGGCCCTCCAAGGATATGCCTCCCCAGACCATCACTGACCCACTGCCAAAGCGGTTATGCTGGAGGATGTTGCAGGCAGCAGAACGTTCTCCATGGTGTCTCCAGACTCTGTCACGTCTGTCACACGTGCTCAGTGTGACCCTGCTGTCATCCGTGAAGAGCACAAGGTGCCAATGGCGAATCTGCCAATCCTGGTGTTCTGTGGCAAATGCGAATCGGGCTGCGCGGTGTTGGGCTGTGAGCACAGGCCCCACTTGTGGACGTCAGGCCCTCATACCACCCTCATGGAGTCTGTTTCTCAGTTTGAGCAGAAACATGCACATTAGTGGCCTGCTGGAGGTCGTTTTGTGGGCTCTGACAGTGCTCCTCCTGTTCCTCCTTGCACAAAGAAACAGATAGCGGTCCTGCTGCTGGGTTGTTGTCCTCCTATGGCCCCCTCCACATCTCCTGGTGTACTGGCCTCCTGGTATCTCTGCCATGCTCTTGACACTCTGCTTGGAGACACAGCAAACCTTCTTGCCACAGCGCACATTGATGTGCCATCCTGGATGAGCTGCACTACCTGAGCAACTTCTGTGGGTTGCAGACACCGCCTCATGCTACCTCTTGATTCACAATCAGTGTTGCTTCCTAACTGGACAGGTTGATATCCAAGAAGTGTGAATCACGTGGAGTTACACTATAATGATTATGTGATCCCTATATTTTTTTGAGCAGTGCATGACGACAATGGGCCTACACATACTACTATTCATTCTCTGCAGGTAATTTGGTCACTGTACTTGGATGCTGGATATGCTACTGTTATGTTATTCTAACTATAATTAGGAGTCTCTCTGTCTATACGTCCCTGTATGTTAATTTTCTTGACAACCATTCATTAGACGACACCACGGTGATTGGCCTCATCAGGAACAACGATGAATCGGCCTACAGAGAGGAGGTGGATCGCCTGGCTGTGTGGTGCGAGGGCAACAATCTGCTGCTCAACACATCAAAAACCAGAGAGCTCATCGTGGACTTCAGGAAGAAGAATGCTGTCACTCATCTACCCATCCACATCAACAGTGTAACAGTGGAGCGTGTGACCAGCTTCAAATTCCTGGGGATCCACATCTCACAGGACCTCTCCTGGACGCCAACTGCTCCAACCTGATTAAGAAGGCTCACCAGCGCCTCTTCTTCTTGAGGATTCTAAGAAAAAACCACCTCTCTTCAGACATTCTGGTTAACTTCTACCGCTGCACCATCGAGAGCATCCTAACCAACTGTATCACAGTCTGGTATGGGAACTGCTCTGTCTCG
>OMKQ01094967.1:0-14412 GCA_900302335.1 Phycis phycis
ATTCCTCCAATATGTTTCATAGCTGATTCAACATATTGGAGGAATGTTAAAATATTGATGAATGAATAGGGTTAAACCATGCGTTCAGTCACAACAGTTAGCATCACCACCGTCTAGCTGGGAGTCCTGACCCTCTGTAGATATCTAGTTTATCACCACCGTCTAGCTAGGAGTCCTGACCCTCCATAGAGAGCTAGTTTATCACCACCGTCTAGCTAGGAGTCCTGAGCCTCCGTAGAGAGCTAGTTTATCACCACCAACTAGCTGGGAATCCTGACCCTCCGTAGGTAGCTAGTTTATCACCACCGACTAGCTAAAAGTCCTAACCCTCCATAGATAGCTAGTTTATCACCACCATCTAGCTAGGAGTCCTGACCCTCCGTAGATATCTAGTTTATCACCACCGTCTAGCTAGGAGCCCTGACCCTCTGTAGAGAGCTAGTTTATCACCACCATCTAGCTAGGAGTCCTGAGCCTCCGTAGAGAGCTAGTTTATCACCACCAACTAGCTGGGAATCCTGACCCTCCGTAGGTAGCTAGTTTATCACCACCGACTAGCTAAAAGTCCTAACCCTCCATAGATAGCCAGTTTATCATCACCGTCTAGATAGGAGTCCTGACCCTCCATAGATAGCTAGTTTATCACCACCGTCTAGCTAGGAGTCCTGACCCTCTGTAGATAGCTAGTTTATCACCACCATCTAGCTAGCAACCTTGACACTCCGTAGATAGCTAGTTTATCACCACCGTCTAGCTAGGAGTCCTGACCCTCTGTAGATAGCTAGTTTATCACCACCGCCTAGGATAGGAGACAGGAGTAATCACCATTCCATCCACAGCTAGCATATTAGTAACCAGATTACTAGTTCTCAAACAAGAGCACACAGATTGCAGTGTACCGGGAGGTGAGCTCTGTCATGTGGACGTCCTCTTCCCTGTCGTCCCAGATCTCAGAACTCTTCAGTTTCCTCCCCTCGTCTGTCCAGCACATCGGATGTCGCCGGCGCTCCAGCGAAGCAAACGTGTCCTGGAGACAGAAAACATTCAGACAACATCCCTTCAGACAATGTCCACCTTGAGACAAATTGCCATTGTTACATAAAGGTTACATTAAGGTTCTGTTTATTTAGAGCGTAACATTAAGACAAAGACTGCCTCCACACCGTGCAAATAACCGTCTACCCCACCAGTACGTAGTCCATATCATACATAACAAGTTAACCAGTTTAAATGTCTCAGTTTTTGGTGGAGCGAGGTTGTGCTTGGTGGAGCGAACTGTTCCGTATGAACCTAAACCAACTACAAAGCCCAACCACCTTGGACTTCTTCTGTTTTCCCATGTCTTGTTTCTCCAGCTCGGCAATCCGCAGGCTGAGAGCCTCCCAGTGCATGATGGGAAGGCCCAGGTGGTCTTCCCCAGACCCCTCCTGCCAGGCCAGAGCCGCTCCTTCTGGGTCCTCCTCCTCCTCCTCCTCATTTAGAGTCCACTCTTCCGCCTCGTCACTCTCCTTCTCCTCCCCATGTTCTCTCTCCTTCTCCCCCTCCATAACCGCTCAGTTATCTGGGTATGAAGTGGAAAAGTTGAGAAACACAGAAGACGCCCTCATGGCGTGTTCTGCGTTCAGAGGCCTGCCTGCTGAGAGGCCTGCCTCTGGTCCGTGTGGACACCGTTAGTGCTACTGCTGGTCCGTGTGGATATAAGGTTAGTGTTACTGCTGGTCCATGTGTACAGCGTTAGTGCTACTGCTGGTCGTGTGGATATAACGTTAGTGCTACTGCTGGTGCGTGTGGACACCGTTAGTGCTACTGCTGGTCGTGTGGATATAACGTCAGTGCTACTGCTGGTGCGTGTGGATACTGTTAGTGGTACCGCTTCGGTTCCGGGTTCAGCCGTTATTTGGAGTTAAGTTGAAGTGTAAAGTACATGAGGTACAAAGGAGAATATAACCTCAGTGACGTACCTTGTCCCCATCGTCCTCCCCCTCGGCCTCTGAAGTCCCAGAACTAAGACTTAACTTAACTAACACTTAACTTAACAACGAACCGAGTATCCAGAGTTATTTTCCCCAGCGGTCTTTCAGTGCGACATGTTCCGTCCAGTCCGCTCCTTAGTGTCTCAGTGTCTTCAGTAAGAGGACTTGGTGTCTCAGTGGACTTTAGTCCGTGGTCCTTGGTGTCTCCGTCTTTCTCTAGTAAGAGAACTTGAGGACTTCCTTGAGAACAAAGCGGAAAGTGGGGAATGTGGTCCTGAGGGAGGAGGAGGAGGAGGAGGAGGAGATGGAGGAGGAGAAGTGTCTAGTTACACTTCGGGCCCAACCTTCACACGGACCGAGAAGACCTGGTATTGGTTAACCAGTGTTTGGCCTAAGTCCTGTTGTTCTCTAGTGTCCTCTTGTCTTTAGTGAATTGTATTTACCAACTTAAAGAAAAGTCTCCCGGTAGTCAGCGAGTTGTGACGTGCCAGGGCTGTACTAACAGCCTGTCTATCTATCTATCTAGCTAGCTATCTCTAACTAATATATCTTATTTATTTATTTATTCATTCATTCATTCATGTATTAGTTATTAAGACAGTTAATCCATTGTTGTGATGGAATATTACGCTTGACCGGAGCAATGTGTTGCACGCTTCGTCTGTGGGTGAGAGCAGGACCAGACATACAGTATATAGATAAAAATATACCTATATATCGATAATTGTAGGGAGTGACATAGGAGTGCATTTCATGATGGTGCAAGCGCACCTTGATCAGATGTTGTCTGGTAGTCTGCAGCGCCCCCACTGTACAACATTGGATGGTCAACTTTCAGAGCCACGCTCACTTAGAGGGTGTGCATTTCAACTTTCCTGGCAGGGCTTCCAAAACACCAGGACTACATCACATGTAGACATTAAAAATAAATTAAAAACGTAGGGCCACCCTGGTTGCTTGGCACTTTGGGCAGTATAACATAAAAATAATATTAGACAATGTTAGATTGTCCAGCCTCACCCCTACCGTAGGGGAGCATTTTGATCTTCTTGGTCCAGGAGACATGGTCCATATATCCAAATAAATTCAGTCTGCCAAATGGCCGAGGTTGTTTGGTACTTTGTAAATTGTTTGTGCATTGTTTGCTTTAATGCAAGTACTTCTGTGTGTTGCTTGTTTGTTGATGCTGCGTTGTCTTTTGTATCTTTATGTTGGACAGAAAATGAAATACATTCATTAATACACAGGCCAGGTTTTTACTATCCCTTGTGCCATCCAAGGTAAACACATGTGGAAGGCCAGCTCAGATAAGACCAAACACACAACACACGAGTGATATAACCACCATTAGGTGCAACACCATAGCAGACATCAGGCTACGCCATCATACATCTCAGGAGTCATTCCTCAGGTGGCACCATTCACCCATTACCTAGCCTATCCAACAGCGGTATGTGGCACGTGATCAGGGTTATCAAAAAGGTTTTCAAAAAGTTGAACCCAAAATTTTCTCAGTAAGGTGAGGTCATCGGGGTTCAACCTTTAGTCTGTGTAACCTCAGTAAGGTGAGGTCATCAGGGTTCAACCTTTTAGTCTGTGTAACCTCAGTAAGGTGAGGTCATCAGGGTTCAACCTTTAGTCTGTGTAACCTCAGTAAGGTGAGGTCATCAGGGTTCAATCTTTAGTCTGCGTAACCTCAGTGAATGTACGCATAGTGCGAGAACAGAGAGGCCCTGCTCTACTTCTTAGATCATCACATTTAGAATACAAGAACAGAGGTCCTGTTCTTCTCTTAGATCATAACATTAGAATAGAGAGCAGAGAGGTCCTGTTCTTCTCTTAGGTCATCACATTAGAATAGAGAGCAGAGAGGTCCTGTTCTTCTCTTAGATCATCACATTAGAATAGAGAGCAGAGAGGTCCTGTTCTTCTCTTAGATCATAACATTAGAATAGAGAGCAAAGAGGTCCTGTTCTTCTCTCGGATCATAACATTAGAATAGAGACCAGAGAGGTCCTGTTCTTCTCTCAGATCATCACATTAGAATAGAGAGCAGAGAGGTCCTGTTCTTCTCTTGGATCATCACGTTAGAATAGAGAACAGAGAGACATAGCAGGAGGCGTCTTTATTTCTGTTGCTGGAGTGATGCCGAGCAGGCTTCCATACATACATCCATATATTCATACATACTGCTTGCTACACAAGGCTTCACCAATAAGTAACTAGTGGTTTTTAACAGACGATGACAATACTGCTTGAGAAGGAAACAATACAAGAAGAATTGAAAAGTTTAGTTATATATGGCACATTGTTTTGTTTACACTATATTGCTTTTTAAAGACAACCTCTATCAATTTTCCTTTTGTCACAATGTTATATAATCACACCATTGAATATATATAAAATGTATGACTTCTTGATGCAATATTGCCAACATCAACTCTTAATATAAATAATGTTATATTTTCAGGCATTATGTTCAAAGTACACATCAGCATAGAGCATATTTATTCTTTTTGACAGAAAATAACATTCAACATCTGTAGTATATTTGGTAGGACATGCACAGTAATGTTTCTATTGGATGAGGGGTCTGTCAACATCTGACTGGAACAGACATGTGGCGTCATCACTCAGGACCACTCATAGTCACTGATGACGTCATCACTGATGACCACTCATAGTCACTGATGACGTCATCACTCACGACCACTCAGTCACTGTTGACATCATCACTCATGACCACTCAGTTACTGATGATGTCGTCACTTATGACCACTCAGTCACTGATGACGTCATCACTCACGACCACTCAGTCACTGATGATGTCATCACTCAGTCACAGATGCATCCTTTAGTTTAGCAAAGAATTCAAAGTATGCAACTGATCTTTCAATTAATACGGTCAAGACATGAACCTCATATTAGTTCTTATAAAGCTCTTCACATGCCTGGTGACCTGAGAAGCTATCTTTCTATAGGTGGATTAAAATGTATTTTAGTGTTGATGTACATCTGGCATCACAAACACAGAACCCACTGGGTATGATGACACAAAGAACCTGTAGACACATACAGACATGAAGGATTGCACACAACCACAGTGTTCACTACGTAGAGACTAGACACAACCAGTGTTCACTATGTGGAGACTAGACACAACCAGTGTTCACTATGTAGAAACTAGCCACAACCAGTGTTCACTATGTAGAGACTAACCACAACCAGTGTTCACCATGTAGAGACTAGCCACAACCAGTGTTCACCATGTAGAGACTAGACACAACCAGTGTTCACTATGTAGAGACTAGCCACAACTAGTGTTCACTATGTAGAGACTAGACACAACCAGTGTTCACTATGTAAAGACTAGAAACAACCAGTGTTCACTATGTAGAGACTAGACACAACCAGTGTTCACCATGTAGAGACGGAAGTAACAAGCAGTATGGAGCTGATTCTTCATCTCTTAAACCACAGGTAGCGTGAAATCAAAAAGGCACACACACACACACACACACACACACACAATAAAAAATAAAAATAAAAAAATAAAAAGTCAGTAAGATGTTTTCACAGGCTCTTTTCTCTAAAGTCTTCCTCTAAAGCTGCAGGAATTTTTCCCAGGAACTAGGAACATTTGGAACTCCAAAGGTTCTAACCTTGACCCTCTAAACCAGGGTCTACATGAAGTTCTGGGGACATTATTTTACCATGACGGTGTGCAGTTGTATCGCAACACTTTAGTTTGAGATACAACTTCCTCCGAAAGAGTGATAGCCTCTTGATAGCCTCCTGATAGCCTAAAACGAATGTCTCCAAAACATGGCTTTTGTATTAAAGAGATTGATACAAATGCACACCGAGACGAACCAAGACGCAAGCCCATCTTCACTGGCTATATGAGGTTGAGGTTTGAATGTCTTTTCCACTGGCACGATTCGATTCTTATTGTAAAATGCCCCATATTCGCGTTGGACCTGAAGGAGCCTTTTAGTTCCCTGAAAAGTAGTTCCTGGGACTAAAACTTCTGCGTACTTTGGATGGAAAGTGTCGAGTGGAGTCTTAAGTTGCAGCCTCCAAGTCAAAAAGGCTAGAATGGCCCTCCCCCTCCCATCCACTTTCCCCATCTCTCTCCCCCCATCTCTCTCCACATCAGCCATGCTATGATAGAACGAGGGACACCATTAGTGTAGCCAGTGAACCAGAAAGGACTCTGCCTGGAGAGGGAGGAGATACAGGCTGACAAGAGACAGAACAGTCAGGACACGTGAGAGACAAGGATGTCAGCATTGAGTTTAGAAAAGTAAAAACAGATCTGACATAGGAGGCAAGGAAAGGGGAACATGAAAAAGGAGAAGCAGAAGTTTCCTTCCCTACATATGAACTCAAAGTGGATAAGGCTTGTAGATATAGTGTAGTAGTGGTTGCTAACATAACTTCAAGCAGCTTAAAAATACAATAATCACACAACCTCTAATGGGCTACAATCAGCCAGTATATCGGGTCAAGAACACAACAATAACAATAACAGAACAAAATAAATACACATTTTGTGATTATCCTTTAGCAGCTGGGCCCAGAATAACACACACACACACCTGCCCAAAATAGACTAGGACATGCCACAGAAAGATGGGATTTGTGTTCAGGTTTCCCTCTGCAGAAGAGTTTCATCAAACACTAAAAGGAACACCTAGAACAGCCTCGCACTTGACTCTGGTGTGTCTTGTTCAGATCAATACAGCCCATATGTAGGGCTTAGAAACAGACTAATGAACAACTCCTATAGAACTAAGGTCCAGATATTAACTCTATAATACGATGCATCAAAAGATAAGTATTCTTCTGCATAGACACAGTGCAGAAGAATACCCAGTCCTTCTAATGGCCAACTTCCCAATCCAAATGTCTGATCGGTCAGCCTCCTCCTGTCATGTTAACTTCCACGATAAAGTCCCACACGTTCCTCTACGTGTGGGGCGACAGCAGTCTGACGGTTCTGAAAGGTACTGCACATGCTCGGAGCGTTGGGCTGTCAGCATTAAGAAGCCAAGAAGTGACTAGCGAGGTTTCCACGGCGCTAGAAAACAGCCAATAAACCAACTCCACGTTCTTCAGGGGGCCATGGAGGTGGTTTCGTTCTGTCCTGAATCGAGCGTTAGAACGACCCAAAGAACTGAAGAAGAACATAAACTTGACACTAATGTCAGTGGTTTCTTAGTGTTCAAATGTAATGCAGAATCCTAAAATAAATAACTAAATATAGGGCAGGATACAAACTCATGCAGGCTTCTCTCAGTACAGGGAACATGCTTCTGTTGTAACGAGCACAAGGCTGCCTTAAGTCAAATAAGAAAGGGTCATCTTTATATACACACACACACACACACATTATATTTATATATAACGTGTGTGTGTGTGTGTGTGTGCGTAGTGTGTAGTGTGATGAACAGAATGGCAGTCTAATAAAATATAGATTCCTGTGGTGTTCAGAGTTAACCAGCGTAGTTATCCTAGCCACATCAAACATTACTTTTATTTATCTCCCAATTACGCACGCATGCACACACATACACACACATACATACACGCACACACACACACACACACACACACACATTAGAGGTAATTGACTTCCCTTCATAATAATGACCACTTTCCTTCACAGAAACGGACAACCAGAAACATACATCACACCCTGGTCAGAATCAATGATTAAAAGTGAAAAAATAACAGCATGTCTGATAAGTAACCACACACATTAATAAATACATCAATAAATAACATAAGTAATTCAACAACAGTGCTTTTGTGTAGTCAACTGAACTTTCATTTGGGAGTGTGAAGGAAAGTGGTCATCGATGAGTGCTTCTGCTCCCCATCCATCTCTCTATCATGCACGCTAACACTCTCTTAGCTCAGCACTCCCTGGGGCCCATCTCCTCAGAGGGCCCCTCTCCTCAGAGGACTCCCCGCCTCAGAGGGCTCCTCTCCTCAGAGGTCCGTGCAGCGCTCCTGCTTGCTGTAGTGGTCAAACTGGCTCTTCCAATGCATCATGTAGGAGGACCAGCGATGGAACTCCACTTTCCACTGCCGCTCCGCCTCGTCGATGTTGTCTGGAGACAGAGGACAGCGAGCATTCACCAGCTAGTCACCAACTAGTGTTCACCAGCTAGTCTCCAACTAGTTTACCAGCTAGTGTTCACCAGCTAGTCTCCACCAGCTAGTCTCCAACTAGTGTTCACCAACTAGTCACCAACTAGTGTTCACCAACTAGTCAACCAACTAGTGTTCACCAACTAGTGTTCACCAGCTAGTCTCCAACTAGTCGCCAACTAGTGTTCACCAACTAGCAGTCACCAGCTAGCGGTTGCCAACTAGTGCTCACCAACTACTGTAGTCACCAAATAGTCACCAACTAGCATTCACCAACTAGCGGTCACCAGCTATCATTCACCAGCTAGCGGTCACCAGCTAGCGGTCACCAACTAGCAGTCACCAGAAACTAGTCACCAACTAGTGATCACCAACTAGTGTTCACCAACTAGCAGTCACCAACAACTAGTCACCAACTAGTGTTCATGCTTGTTCTAGAGCAGCTAGGTATTCTGCCTATAATAGTGATGTAAAGCTTGTTCTAGAGCAGCTAGGTATTCTACCTATAATAGTGATGTAAAGCTTGTTCTAGAGCAGCTACGTATTCTACCTATAATAGTGATGTAAAGCTAGTTCTAGAGCAGCTACGTATTCTACCTATAATAGTGATGTAATGCTTGTTCTAGAGCAGCTTGGCATTCCGCCTATAATAGTGATGTAAAGCTTGTTCTAGAGCAGCTAGGTATGGCATTTTCCACAGACCAGTAATGTTGAGCAGACGTGGGAGGAAGCGGTTCCAGAAGGCACACAGCTGATTGCGCAGGCCCTTGTGGATCTTCAGTGACTCCGTGTTCAGACCCACGTACTTCTGCTCACTGAGGCTGAAGAGCGGCCAGCGCTTCTTGTTGTCTACTGTTGGCCCTTCGTGGTTCACGTTGGGATTCCTGAGGGGTGACACAAATCATTCAATACACCCATATGTGTTAAGTGTACAATACTAATATCCTTTTACTGCTCTGCCTGTTCATAGCATGTAGTAAATATAATCATATATTATATAATATATAGAACAGAACCTGTAATGCTCATAGTATTTAGTCACAGTAATAATAATATATAATATATAGAACAGATGGCCTGTGATGTTCGTAGTATATAGTCACAGTAATAATAATATATAGAACAGAGCCTGTGATGTTCATAGTATATAGTCACAGTAATAATATCATAATAATATACAGAACAGAGTCTCACCCCGTGCGGGCAAAGTTGGCCCAGTATCTCATGATTCGTCGGCTCAGCTTCTCCTCCTCAGAGGTGTAGTTGAGTCTCCTCTCCAGGGGAAGGCCGAACACAAACTCGATCTCGTAGCCGTGGATGACGCCCATCCACTCCGGCCAGGCCAGGTTAGAGGCACGGTGGTCGAACAGGTAGAGGTAGACACCTGAGGAGACACATTGGTTCATGTGAGGTAATGTACAGTGAGGTAGGGATAGCCATTACTATAACCCTATTATTATTATTATTATTTTCCTATCACGGGACACCGCACCTTTTAATAGTTCTGAATCGCTGCGCTTTAATTCCAACAACAACTATTGACCACATGTTACCTTGACAACACAAAAACACTAAAAAGCCAACTACGTCATAGATGAAAGTAACTAACATCTAATCGCTGCTGGCAACTGTCTCTACGCTGAATAAACCACTCCAGGCTGCACCGTTATCGGATAATAGCGGTGTAAATAATGCGCTTTGACGTCATACAGGGTAGAATGTTCACAAACTCTTACTAATTACTATGTAAGAAATATCACACTGTTGAAACAAGACTTTGACACTATGAACCATATCACAACACCTCTTCATCACCATAAGGTTGCCTCAGCCACACAAAACCAAAACAGCTGGGGAAAGAAAGGACGGTTTAGCGTTGAAACATGAGGGTGCAGACCTTGCGAGGTGCCACTGTTGATGGCTCCAGAGTTGGCGCCCGCGTGGCCCCGCAGGGCGCTGTATTGGGCGTAGGCGTGGGCAAAGTGCGCCAGCGGGCAGATGACATTGTGGTCGCCCACGATGTCATCCATGGCCTCGCGGTTCTTCAGGCCGTTGTTCTCGTCGATCCAGTCAGTGTACTGGAGGACCACCGCCTCCAGGCCGATGTCGTTGGCATGGGGAACGCTGAGCTTCACGCCTGTCAAGAGAAGGAGACATTTCAATGCGTTGTGTGTGAATTTATCAGACGCTTCGATCCAAAGCCAAATTACGTCCAAGTCCAGAACAGTCTCACAAATCAGACTTGAGGTTAACTCTGATGCCAGACCAGCTTCAATTTATGGAGCTATAAAGGGCCCATCCTTAACAAAAGTTAACAGAAACACGATTCTTATTTACACTAATTAAAACTTAATAATGAATATTATGTTACATTTCTGCAAAGGCCTTTCGCTCTGCAAAGATGCCATTCAATTCTGCACACTGCATGTCTAAGTGAAATAAATGACAGTTAAGTCACTATAAATTATTGAACATTGTAAGATTACTCTAAAGCGTTCAGTTGTAGTTTAGAACAACACAACAATCAATATTGATCTCGGACAATACAACAGAAAAAAAAAACATGGGTACTTCTTTTATGGGTCACAGACTTGCAATAATTTTTTATAGGACATTTATTTTTAAGTAAGCAAGTCACCAGAACAAGTGTCAAGCATTCCAATTGCTAGGTTAACCATTGCTAGTATACAACATCTCTGGCCTATGATGCTAAGATGCTAAGATACACCACATCACCATACGTCAGAGGAAAGGTCAACACGAGTCATGGCTATGTCAGGATGTGTGTGAGGAAGTGCACTAGTCATGGGTGTATCAGGAAATGTGTACCTTGCATGAAATCCTCCCTGGAGATCAGGCTCTCGTTGTCCTTGCTGAAGCCTGGCGCGCCATACAACAGGAAGTAGGAGCCCTCATCCTGGTTGACCCCCAGCAGGATCTGAGTGTCCTTGAAGTTTCCAGAGTTGAGCATGGCCTCCGGGGTGTCGGGCAGCACCAGTCCATCTACCATGGGGACGAAGGAGAAGCGAAACAAGGCAGACCAGGGCAGCACCTGGGACAACACAAGTCTCTTCATGACAAGGAAAGGTGCCACTGCTTCATTTCTTATTTAGCATAGGTTACACTGGACATTATTTTACTATAAGAAGAAATGCCATCCCATAATCATTTGGGGCAGGAACATTTAACAACACACCATTCGTCCGTTCACGAAAACAAACAATTATTTGCATAAAATCATAATAATTGGGCTCTATGCCCATAAATGAGTGGATAAATGAGTGTGAGTCTGAGCAAACATTATCACAACTATTTAATTTTGTGACTGGAAGCCTATATTTCTTTTTCTTTATTTAAATTCGACCCACATAACATCATGATGTAGCCTCGTTAGGGCGGATTCTCTTCCTACATCCTTAGGAATCCTCCAGCACATCTTTCACATACGTTTTCCATCAAGCTCAAGGAAAAGAGGTTTGGAAAGGACATAAGACAATGTTTTTGGCTATCCAACCGCAGCCCTAAAGCTGCTCTACCACTCCTGGTCTATAGGAGGTGCTGTTCTACTACTCCTGGTCTATAGGAGGTGGTATAGCTGCTCTACCACTCCTGGTCTATTGAAGGTGCTGCTCTACCACTCCTGGTCTATTGAAGGTGCTGCTCTACCACTTCTGGTCTATAGATGGTATAGCTGCTCTACCACTCCTCGTCTATAGGAGGTGGTATAGCTGCTCTACCACTCCTGGTCTATAGGAGGTGTTACAGCTGCTCTACCTGCCACTCCTGGTCGATGAGCTCCTGTGGAGACTTGTTCCTGAGGCAGTCCACCAGCTCTGTGTCGTTGCCCCCAGTGCAGCCCACCAGCTTGGCCAGTAGGGTAGCCCTCCGCCGCGCCTCGGACGGGCTGACAGAGGCCCAGGGGCAGTTAGGCACCCCGCTCTGGAGGATGGCCCTGGTGAAGGTGGACCGGCTGTCCGGGGAGAGGAGGTGAAAGCCCACGGAGGCCCCGCCTGCACTTTCACCAAAGATTGTGACCTTTTGAAGTGTAGGTAAAAACAAAATGTAGCAACTGTAAGAAGATAGAAGTACAATGTCCACCCCAGCAACCCTAACCCAACAACCAGCTCCAGAAACATCATTACATTTCCACTTTTTCCAAAATCTTTCTTGCTAGTCTCTCTCGTCAATCAACAAGAGAGACTGCAACCCATTTCTCCATTAGCTTCAGATGAGTGTAAATCAAACTGTATTCTGGATATCTGATGGTGATTAGGATATCAATGCGTCATATCGTAATCGTATATCATACAGTGACGAGGAGGTTTGGCCCACCAGAAAGTGAAACTTGTGTTTTTTGTTGGAATTACCTGTTTAGGGTTGCCACCAAATAAATGTATGTTGTCCTGCACCCACTGCAGAGCCATCCTCTGGTCCAGCAGCCCCACATTCCCAGGGGCCTCTGAGGAGCCATGCAGAGCCAGGAAGCCAAACGCTCCAATCCGGTAGTTCATAGAAACCACAATCACCGTCTCGCTGTGGGCCAGATAGCGGCCGTCGTACACGTCCAGGGAGGAAGAACCACTGTAGAACCCTGGAGATTAGGACAGCCACTTCATGTTTCACTACTCTAATGAAGAACCATACAGTCACTTCATGTTTCACTACTCTAGTGAAGAACCATACAGTCACTTCATGTTTCACTACTCTTGTGAAGAATCATACAATCACTTCATGTTTCACTACTCTTGTGAAGAATCATACAATCACTTCATGTTTCACTACTCTTGTGTAGAACAGAAAATGATTTACCACCACCACCCTGTCTAGAGGGCTAGAAGAGATATGTTGTAATAGTATAGAGTATACAATCTTAATAATATATAATAGTATGGTTTAGTCAGAAGGTCTAGGGAGAGGCATATTTAAAAAAGTTCTACATTTAATCAAATGCTGCACCAAGATCGGACATTCTTAAAATGTCTCCTTCCCCCCAAAGTCAGCTAAACTCTGAGTCAATGGTGACTGATGATGATTCTGATGACTCTCAATGGTGTAAATGATAGAGAGGTTGGACGACAGCATACTTGTGATCCTGTGATGGAAACTGTTGCACAGCAACAAGGTTAGGTTCAACATCCAGTGGCAGAACACACTGATTACTGCTTCAATGGCCATTAACGTCACCGGGTCATGGTCAGTGGAAGAAGCACTAGATTCAACCAGAACATCTGATGATAAACAATTGACCAACCAACCTCCCAAAATGACCTGAAACCCGGTTACGGTGTTTACATGCGTTTACCTAGGGTGCAACATCGGATAACCGCTAGGGTCCGGTTACCGGGTTACCGGGTCGGGTTATCAGGTTACCAGGTCGGGTTACCGGGTTACCAGGTTACCGGGTTGGGTTACCGGGTCGGGCTACCTCTGTGTGGTCAACGGGTTTCGCTCTGGGGAGAAACTGAGTTATGTAACCGGGCTATAGTTTTTACACTGAAGTTGGGAAACCTGGTTACAGTGGTAACTAGGTTACAGCTTTCCTGTGTGCACAGACCGCCGCGATTAAGGGGTTCCGTTCCCACTGGGCCAACCCTTAGGGCCGCGTACATCTTCATCACATAATCAGATCACTGTGATGTCATCACCTCCACCGTAGATCCACACCATCACGGTGAGGTTGTGTGGCCGAGCTGAAGACGGAACCCAGACGTTGAGGTACAGGCAGTCCTCGCTCATCTCCTTATTGGGGTTCCACATCTCACTGCCCTGGAAGCCCGGGTATGAGGTGTCCACAAACTGGTAGCAGGCGTTGGGGTAGGCGCCGGCCTCCAGCACGCCCGTCCATGGCCTCTTGGGCTCCGGCCGCCGGAAGCGGCGGCGCCCGATGGGCGGCTCGGCGAAGGGGATGCCGAGGAAGGACGTGACGAAGCTGCGCTCCAGGACGGGCAGCCGCACGCCACGCACCCGGCCGGACCGGGTCTGGACCACCAGGTCTCCGTCGCTCTGGGAGAGAGCAGGAGGGGCGAGGAGGACGAAAAGGAGCAACGTGGGCAGGAGGTGCAACAATAAGGACTGCATGCTCAGACTGTGCGTTTCTCCTCCTCTGGAGACAACCCTCTGCAGTGGTTCACCAGAGACCTGGAGTGGGAGAGAGATGGACCTGGAGGGGGAGAGAGACATGGAGAGATGTGGTTAGGAGTGTGACAGAGAACAGATGTGAGAGAACATGCCAGGGAGGCAGGGATTAATCAAGTGCACAGAGAAAGATGAGGAACACAGA
>OMKQ01094968.1:0-14667 GCA_900302335.1 Phycis phycis
TATTATATACACATTCTATTGGTGTGTGTCCGTACCGAGGCACTACTAGACACGCTCTCCTCCTCGGTAGCAGGAGGTGCTGCTCCTTTGCGGGAGCGAGGAGACGAGGCGGGGGGCGCCTTGCGACGAGACTTCAGGGGTTTGGATTGGAAGTCCTCGTACTCTTCAGCTACAGCAAACAGATCACTGTACCTGGAGAGAGACAGAGAGAGACAGATCATTACCTGGAGAGAGAGAGAGAATGTATGGAAGGGTTATTGTATAGAGTTAGTGTATGTAGGGTTAGTGTATGTAGGGTTAGTGTATGTAGGGCTGGTGTATGGTAGGGTTAGTGTATAGTAATTAGTGTATGTAGGGCTAGTGTATAGTAGTTACTATATGTAGGGCTAGTGTATGTAGGGTTAGTGTACAGTAGTTAGTGTATGTAAGGCTAGTGTATGTAGGGTTAGTGTATGGTAGTTAGTGTATGTAGGGTTAGTGTATGGTAGTTAGTGTCTGTAGGGCTAGTGTATAGTAGTTAGTGTATGTAAGGCTAGTGTATGTAGGGTTAGTGTAGGGTTACCTCATCTTGTGGGCTTCATCACAGCTAGCCTGGACGTGTTGGAGAGCTTGGAGGATGGGAGTCTGACTGAAGACTGAAATAATATCCATGATGTTAATGAAGTCATAACTACACACACTGTTGTGATGCACTGGATAACAAGTTCACATATGTACCTCACATATGTACAAACTAGGAGCTGCAGTAATACGATGGGAACACAAGCCAGACAATAATTAATAAATTAATCTACACATCCATACTACCACATACACACTGATACAATCACCAATACAAGGGAATGGTGAGTGTTCCATACAGTACAACACAGAAGTACAGAGCAGGACTCACAGCTGTTCTTGGTGTGTGTCAGGCTCAGCCTCAGGTTGTCCAGATGTTCCAGGATCTGTTCCAGGGTCAGCTGGGCTAGCTTACTGCTAGAGCTACGCAAACTACACACACAAACACTGAGCAACATCTGGCGCTAAAGCACACGCACCTTAACCCTACTGCGGTCACCTTAACCCTACTGCGGTCACCTTAACCCTACGGCGGTCACCTTAACCCTACTGCAGTCATCTTAACCCTACTGCAGTCATCTTAACCCTACTGCAGTCACCTTAACCCTACTGCAGTCACCTTAACCCTACGGCAGTCATCCTAACCCTATGGCAGTCACCTTAACCCAATCACATTTACATTTACCTTTAGGGCATTTAGCAGACGCTTTTATCCAAAGCGACTTACAAAGAGTACATTTGTCATCAGACAAACCTTAACCCAGTCACCTTAACCCAGTCACCTTGACCCAGCAACCTTAAGAACTTAATCGCAGAGTTGAGAGCAGAGTTCAGGATTCTAGTGAGCGTGGTGGCTCCTCAACACCAGGGCCCTCCAAGAGGTGGAACATGTTGACCCCGTTTCCGTGAGAGAGAAAGGGTGAGGGAGGGAGACAGAGAGAGAGGCAGACAAAGGGACAGTGTATACCTTTGGCGTTTGCGTGGCTGGTTGTTATTCTTGATCAGCTGGGTCTTGATGTGTTCGGCCAGTGTGTCATCATGCTTGGACGCCCAGTGTCTCAGAATGCTGGTGGTGAACTGGTCGTCATGGTGACAAGGCCGACTCAGGACCATCTTCACCATGTCCTCACTCGGCCTGACACACACACACACACACACACACACTGCCATTAACCCACAGCAGAGGGGAGGGTGTGTTTGTGTATGTGTGACACACCAACTTACTTTTCTCTCCTCAGTTGCAGCAGCAGACAGGATAAAGCCTCTGGGTGTTCTGGACATGGACACGCACACAGTTAGGGTTACAGGCCATGACACATTTGTAAAGCTCAGGCGGAAACCACCAGCATGTAGTTCCTCTAATAGTCTTTAGTGTCTCACTGTACAGACTAGCACGTAGTTCAGTCTTTAATGTCTCACTGTACAGACTAGCATGTAGTTCCTCTAACAGTCTTTAGTGTCTCACTGTACAGACTAGCACGTAGTTCCTCTAACAGTCTTTAGTGTCTCACTGTACAGACCAGCATGTAGTTCCTCTAAAAGTCTTTATTGTCTCACTGTACAGACCAGCATGTAGTTCCTCTAACAGCCTTTAGTGTCTCACTGTACAGACCAGCATGTAGTTCCTCTAACAGTCTTTAGAAGAACTACATCTTACGACCTACAGGGTTTGTACATCACAAGGCATCATGGGATTTCTTGTTTGAGCTTCTTAGCCATTTTGAGATGGCTCTAGAGAGTTGAAGTAAAGTAAATCCTAAATAAAAGGTAACTGTAAACGTACGGTGGCTGAGGCTGATCAAAACCTTGAGGTACATCTCCATAATGACCAACCACCTTTCTACAACAAGGTCCCCATGCTCCTATGCTTCCAAAGGGAGGAACCAGCCTCAAAGGGCTCGCTCAGCCAGACCGCTCAGCCTCGTGGAGACGTTTAGACGTCATCCTCGTAAATACAAAGCAAATACATTTTTCCTTGTTCAGTATCTAGTTCATTAGTTAATACTTAATATCGTGTATTTTAAGAGGTGTACGTTACCTTTATATTTGAGATGGTGCAGGATAGGGATGATGGTTTCCATGGCGATGCTGTGGGCCAGGAACAACTGCCAGGTGCTGTACTGTTCAAACGTTTCCCAGTCCAGAGACTGAACTGGGAGACACAAAGACAGCAACCGTTTAACACCGTCTCCATAGCAAGCACTTAAAACTGTCTCCATAGCAATACAGTCAACATGACCAGAAGGATAGTCTGACTGCAGATAAGCCCTTCAGCAGTTGCCCCTAAACACTAAACTTTTATTTTGAGGAAGACCCTGGTGTGTGACTCACTTAGGATGTTGAGCACAGAGTCCTTCCTGAACATGACAAGATTCCCCATCATTACATGACACATCAACTCCTGCAACTAGAGAGACAGACATAGAGAGACATAGTTAACCTAGAGACCTAGAGGCAAAGTTAATAGAGAGATGGTTAACAGAGAGACATACTTAACAGACAGTTGACACATGAGTTGATACATGGTAGTATGGTAGTTGATACATGGTAGTTGACACATGGTAGTATGGTAGTTGATACATGGTAGTTGACACATGGTAGTTGATACATGGTAGTATGGTAGTTGATCAGAGCTAGTGAACAGAGCTGAGCGGTGCGAATATTCCGCTCCTCACTCAAAATCGTGTCATGCCGCTCCACTGAAATCGCTCCACCCTTGCTCCAATTTAAAAGAGGAAGAAATAATGTACTACGAATTGTCACCTTAAACCGAAAACGTAAATACTAAAGAACTAAGAGCTCCAACAGGCTGACAATGGCCAATATTAGAAAATTACCGGTCGTGGTTGTGTTAGGAAGAAATTAATTCTGGGTGGATTTGGGCATGCCTCAGACTTGTGGTGTGAGCGGTATCGGAGCGAAATCGGAACAGAGCGGCCACTCCGGCCTCTGAATAAAAAACCGGTCCACGCTCCAGCAAAATTCCACCCGCTCCGCTCACTAGCTCTGTAGTTGACACATGGTAGTATGGTAGTTGATACATGGTAGTATGGTAGTTGACACATGGTAGTATGGTAGTTGACACATGGTAGTTGATAGTTACCTGTGTAGAATCGATAACAGCGACAATCATATTAAGCAACTCTCCACTACGCAACGTCTCATCTGGAAACTACACACACAAACACACACAGGAGGAAAAGGTTGATCAATCTGTGTGTCACATGTGCTAGAGTTCACACGGAACACCTTTACTGTAGTAGAAAACATAAAACTAAAGCAAAATAAAGGCCCAAGTGTCCATTTTATTAGGACATCCTGTACCAGTTTGAATGAACGGTAAAGAATGAGTATCCTGTAAGAAAACACTACTCTGGTACTCAGTACCTGGGAATATATGGAGGGGGTGAGGTAACACAGCAGCCTCACATCATCCTCCTGGCAGGCCTTCATGTCCATCATGAGGCAGGTGTGGAGGTCCCCCAGGGCTGTGGCCTGAGCGAAGGACTCGTACAAACTCATCTTCCCCATGGCTGCTTTACTGCAGTAATAGATCCAGACATGCCCTCGGTCTGTACATTCTACACACATAGAACTGGTATGATAGCAGCATGACAGCAGTACCTAGCCTTGAGGTAGTATAGAAGGTGGTAGCCTATCTTAGGTTGTTTCTGGTACAGCTCGGCCAGCATGTCCAGCAGAACAGAGAAGCCGCTGTTATCCTCCTGCATGGTGCACAGGTTCCTGAACACCAGACACACAGGCTTACACACAGACTCCTCTAGAGACCTGGGAACACACACACACATCATTTACTCCATCATTTCCAACTAGGTACCCACAATCTACGAGGGCTGAACTTTTCATGAGTTATGAACGTTTCATACAGGCAGCGTAGAGCCACATGATTCCTATTCTAACCGTTGATGTATGATTACGTTGAAATAGAACATAAACCCTGACACTGTAAACACACTGTAGACAAGAGTAAACCCAGTAATCCAGTGTAATCAGGCAGTGTAACCCCAGTGTAAACAGGCAGTGTAAACAGAGTGTTAGCATAGTGTATACACTGTAAACACAGTGTTAGCATAGTGTATACACTGTAAACAGGCAATGTAAACAGTGTTAGCATAGTGTATACACTGTAAACAGGCAGGGTACGTACTCCTCAGTGATTTCGTCCGGTAGGACATCCCCTCTGAAGTGTCCTTTAAACAGTTCAGCCAGACAGGAAGCCAGGGTGGACATCTGTTCTGGGTCAAAGTCATCCTACACATTCACACACACCCACAGAAAGAAGATAGACATATATGATAATAACAGAGGAGTGAAAAGGTTTATTGTCATTGTTTTAAGAGCTTATTAGACAAACGATAACCTCCAGAATGGAGAGCAGAGAGTGATTTAATACCAGTGTCCTCTACCTACCTCTAGAATGAGGTCCACAATCTCCTGCATCACCTCACACTGATTCTCTGCATCACTGGGGATGGGACAGAGGAGGGGAGAGAGGGATCGTTAATTGACTATCAAATGTTAAGAGGAACCAGGTAGAAGGTATCGTAAGTAGGGCTGGGCGATAAAATGATAACGATATGAAAGAGGACTACACAGTAGGTAGGGGGCTAGGGAGCATAGCTACATCACTTCGCCGAAGAAGAGAGGCAACTGTCAAAGTGATGCGTTGGCATTAGAGTCCCAAAGTCATCAAAATATACTTTTAAACATTAGAATATATTTACCACAGGCAACAGGAGTTTGAACATATTTATTTTGAAGAGTAAAATATTAGACTAATATCTTACATTATTTTACTAATATTAGACTCCACCTAAAATTTGAGAAGCACGTTAAAATGGTGAGCAAGGTTGCAAAAGCAAACTTACAAACATTTAGACTTAGTGACTGCCTACCATTTCATGCTGCAAACAGCTTCATGCTCTCTATGATCTTTTAAGTTATTGTGTAACCTCTTGGTCACAAGCAGCAGCTACAACAACAAAGCCTCTTATGATGATATACAATCGAGCAATTAAAATTTTGGACAGGAAGCCGATAAGATCACATCATTGCCATTTTCTTAAGAAATTAAATATGCTAAATTTTGATAATTTTATTAAATTTGCTAATCTTAAACTCATCTACAAATGCCTCCATAATCAGGCTTCTCAGGTGCTCAGTGACCTTGTGGTTCCACTCAGAGTTTCAGGCTCAGTAACACATGGAGCATCCAACAGGAATTGTAGGGTGCCCTTACGTAAATCCTCATTTGGACAAACAGCTTTTTCTGACAATAACACCTGTAACACCTGTAACAATAACACCTGTACATACACTGTATAAATAATTTCTTATTATAATAATTTCTATCTCCATGTAAATAACTGTGTGTGTATATATATATATATACATTTTTTATATTGTTTTTTTGTAAACGCGCTGCTACTGTAACGACCAAATTTCCCACTCGTGGGATTAATAAACAGTTTATCTCTCTTATCTCTTATCTCTGACCGGGGGATCAATATGTGGAATTCCTTACCTGCAGAACTCAAACTGGATCCTGACTGGGATCATTTTACACTCAAACTGAAACAGTCTCTGAAGAGGAATCAGTCATGAATGATCTGGTGCTTCTTGTTTTATGGTGTTTTATTGTATTATAGTGTGTGTCTTGTATTGTTCCGTCTGTATTTCCTTGTTGAGTTCTGAGTTTTGTGTTTTGTACTGTCTCTTGTGTAGTTGTTGTTGAGTTTGTGTTTTGTACTGTCTCTTGTGTAGTTGTTGTTGAGTTTGTGTTTTGTACTGCCTCTTGTGTGTTTGTTGTTGAGTTTTATGTATTTTAAAGGCCCATCTAGGGACGGGCATTGCAAATAATCTTAGGCTATAAATGCTGTGGTGTGTGGCATTGGAACAAAGATGTAATCAAAGACGTAATGTAATCAGACGGTAAAACTGTCTGCTGTTGATAACGTATGCAGGGTGTTCCAAATTAAACTGTTAAGAATGAGTACCCTATATTGATTACCCCTTGACTTCTGTACTCCGTACAGTCACTATGGAGTAGGGCATAGAGTGGAGGGAACTTTGCAATTGGAATGCGACCAAAGGCACTCGTCCTCTGCTACCTAGCAACGTATGGAGTGACACGCTGATAGCCAATCATGTAACAGTATCACGTTTGGTTGTGCATATATATATATATATATATATATATAAAAAGATTCACCAGAAGGTGAACGTTTTTGCACTATACTTGCAGTAAAAAATATACATGAAGATAGTACTTCTCAGGTTTATCTCTGTTGACATTTAACACTTTGCACATGTTATTTTTGTTAAGCACTTTCTTATTGATAATTGTTAATGGAACCGCACCAGACTGGCAGATGAAGGCCGACCTGGGGAAGCAGCTCAGATTTCCAGAGCACATCGCAGAAACCACCCAGAGATCAGACATAGTTCTGTTCTCAGATTCAATAAAACAGGTGGTCCTACTGGCGCTCCTTCCCTGGGAGGAGCGCATGGAAGAGGCCAATGAGAGGAAGTGGGCCAAGTACGCTGACTTACTGGAGGAGTGCCACAGACGCGGGTGGTGTGCCCAGTGTGTGCCAATAGAGGTGGGCTGTAGAGGCTTTGTAGCGCGATCTCTCTGCAAAGCATACAGCCTGCTTGGAATCACAGGCACACGCCAGAGAAAGGCCATCAAAACCACCACAGAGGCAGCTGAGAAGGCCTCTAGATAGTTGTGGATCAAGAGGTGCGATCCGTGGGTACATGCTAATTAGACACAAGTCGGGACTTGATCAATCCCGGCTGGGTCGCCTGGGTAAGGGTGTATGATGTTGAACGACCCGAAACATCCGATGACCCCAGGTTCCATCACTGATGATGTGTCTTAGTGCATCTACTGATGTATATAAACCTTAACTTCTCATTGTGATTAAAATTTTCATTCAGACTTATGTTTATCTTAGAATGTTTTCCATGGTTGTGTTGATGTTCCTTTTCCCTGTCTGCCTACAATCAGAGGAAGGTTAAGTTTAAAGTAAAAATGTTTAAACTTAGTTATTTACTTATATTTTTCTCCTGGTCCTTATTTTGAATAGGTCATACAAATTATCAATAATCAATAATCAATAATCGATGTCGATATCGATCAATATGAAACACTTATACCGTGATAGTTTTCAGCAATATCACCCAGCCCTAATTGTAAGTATAATATATATAATAATATATGGTAAGTATGTATAATAAAGACTAGCCAACCTTGCTTGTATATAGTGTAGGTATAGGGTTAGATAGATCATAGGCTTCCTTGTATATATAATGTCGTAAATAATAGATGGTAGACCTCCCTTGTATATCATAATAACGAATAACAATAGATGGTAGGCCTACCTTGCATGTAGTAGAATAAACTACAAAATGTAATTCCACGCGAGGAATTACTTGTGCATAGGTATGCCCGTAATCATTGAGATAAATTTAGTTGATGTGGGGATCGAACCGCCAACCCTTCGGATGTGGAACACACGTTCTACCCTCTGAGCTATGACATCCAGCTGACAGCAGGAAAGCAATTAGCGGAGTCAAATGTAACAATGGAAAGCTAGGCTCAATGCTATCTCTATGGGAATTTTTTGCATTTTTAATCACAAATATCTCAAAAAGTAGTCTAGTTGCCAGCCCATAGAGCCCTGTTGTGGACCCGGAAATGTTGAGTACACCAAAGTTTTATGATAGAAATATATAGTATGGGTCCCCAGCATGCAGAAACCGCCGGATGCTAATTTGCATATGTTGGACAATTTGTGTAATTGAGCTAATTATCATCATCGCCTATATTGATCATATCATAGGAGCTGCTTGGCCAAACTATACAATGTTAATGTTTTTAGGGGTTACTGGGGATGCTGAATCCATTTATGATGTTTGAAAATTTCAAATGGGCATTTTCTATTAATTTTTCATTGATCTGGGCAGATTAAAATTCATTTTCAAATACATTTTGATGTAATTTACGTGCCAAATACATGACACTTTCAAGAGAGTTAATGCACATTGGTGTGAATGAGACATTATATTTGTTCAAATATCTTGCTTCTGCTTGTCATTTTTTGCTGCAAAACAGTGTCATGGACCTTTAATAGTTACTTAATAGTAAATACTTACTTAATACTTTAATAGTTATAGTTGCTTCTGTAATCTACGTCACTCATACCCTTCACAACGCTGCTCCACACACAGAGCAGAGCGTGCTAGCCAGCAAGTTAAAGGCTCAGACTGAGAACGATACCTAAAAAGATAAAAGATATTAGCATCCACACTACAAAATGATACGCAAAGCCTCTCCTCATGTTGATGAATGTGATTGCTAACATTCCACATTCCAACATCTTTCTGAATATCAGTCTGTGTCAGTGATTCCCAACGACATCGTTCTTTGATGTCATAACTGTGCATTGACCTTTTTTTTTTGCTGCTGGTCATCACCACTACTCGAGATGGATCACCTGGCATTTGCGTGAAATGCAGCACCTTCTTTCTACGGCAAAAGATGACCTTCTCACTGGAAGTCATGTTTGCCGCATCTCAGATGGTGCACCTGCAATGAGTGCAGATATGTTTGGGGAGCAGACATACATCAGACAAGGGAAGGGTGTTGGAGGCATGAAGGGCATTTCCACCGACCCTGAGCAGGTTGCTGTGTGGATCAAATCTTTTGGTCTGCTCCCATCTGTCCCAGTCCCTGGATGAGATGTATACTGATACAGCAGAAATAAGTAAGACAGTGTCCAACAGACATAAAGAGGAGGGTCAGGGATGGCGGGAGTTGGATGCTGAAGACCGGGCAAAAATTCTGAGTATGCTGTGGGAAAACTCCCACCCACTCACCACAGAGAGTGCTACGCTCCACCACATTATAAATGGGCAGGTGGCAGAAGACAAAGTAACTGCACAAGATGCATTGAAGATTGGCCAGGACACGAGTGCAGTGTTCTCTTCATCACTTCCAGAGGGATTTCATGCACCCATCTCAAAAAAGGTGGTGACAATGAAATTCAAGACGAAGAGAGCAAAGGTCAGTGGGAAGGTTGTATGTGACCTTGAAGCATTGTTTGCTTGGCGGTTGGTGGTGGGAAGTCAGAGAAAGATGGAGCTCTCTTCTCTTTTTGAATATGAGCTTGGTCCAGTCCCATCTTCCATAATTGATGAATAAGGATGCCTCAGAAAGGGTAATTAGTCAGTGATTGTCCAGCAGCTTGGAGTTCTTGTCCACAATCCCCACCCACCAGATATTGTTATTGTGGATGCATCCCAGCTATCATGTGGTTTGGCCATTGTCGGGGACTGTGGCAGATCTTGCAGCCAGCATGGGACGCCGACTTAATTGTTACAGCACCCAAACATTAGTGATCTTTGACAGGTATTCTCAGGTCTCTGTCAAAGATCACGAGAGACAGAGAAGAGCAGGGGAGAGATCAACAGAATACAAACCCTTCCTACTCCTCTTCCTGGACATGACAAAGTCATGAAAAACAAGAGTAGCAACCAAAGGTTGGGGGATCTTCTTTGCACATACAAAATAGGAAAACACATCAGGATGGTCAAAAAACAGACAGTATCGTCACTCATGATGAAGCTGACATCTCCATATCGTACTTGTTAGATGCAGTGAGGTGTGGGGCTACAACTTTCCACATTCTCAGTGACGACACTGATGTGTTTGTACTCATGGTTTATTGGTGTTGGAAGGCTGGTATTAAATATAACCTGCAAATGGAGAAATGGGACAGCACTATGCTCAACATAAATGCAACTGTTGAGAACCTAGGTGACCAATGCTGTTCCATTCTGGCTATGCATGCCCTCTCTGGATGTGATACCACCTCCTATCCGGCACGGAAAGGGAAAGTGTCTGCGCTCAAGGCCATGAGAGTCGTACCCAGTAAGCCGATCAAAAAAGCAGTGAGGGCTTTCTTCCTGGCTCTGTACAATCAGAAAAAGTCTTTTTAACTTTTTCTGCCAGGGATGAAATCTACCGAACGCGAAAAACACCTCCAGCACTGAAGACACTGCCTCCTACACAACGCAACTTGCTCCTCCATGGAAAACATGGGCATCTACAGGTGCTGCTTTGGAAAGCAGCAGATCGTCCTGATCCACCGGCTGTGGATATCGCCTTGTTTGGATGGAGCAAGAAGACCGGTATCAGAAGGAACATGCCCACTTTTTTTTTTTATTATTCTGTATCTGTACTTATAAATCTCTCCACTTTTACCTGCAATACTTGCACATTTACTTGCAATATTACTCATATGACGTTCACCTCAACGTTTGTAATGTCCGCTAGTACTTTTTTGCACATTTCTCTGTTGTTGTCTGTATGTTTTTGTTTGTTCATTGTTGTTTATTGAATAGGTTTTTTCACAATTTTTTCACTACTTTCTGTTTTTATTATTTCTGTAGTGTTGCACTACACTCTTTGTACTATGGCTGTTGTGATACAAAAATTACCCCGCCGTGGGATCAATAAAGTACAATCTAATCTAATCGATTCAAGTCCTGTTGCTCCTCCTGCTTTGCTAGATGTCATCAGCTGTAACTGCAAAGCTGGGTTAAAACCGTGTATATCTCAAAAGTGCAGCTGTGCAGCTGCAGGCCTGGCCTGTACTAATTATTGCTTCTGCAAAGGCAGTGGTGTTACATGTTTCAATATATTTACACAGCAAGAAGAGCATAAGGACAGGGGTGAAGAGTCTCGAGAAGATGACGACAGGACAAGGGATGAGGACAGTGAGGAGGAGTAGTACAGGGTAGTTCTTCCCTTTGTTACTCAATTGTGAGTCACAGGAGAGGGCTAGTGAATAGCTATTTCCAGAATTATTGTGGAATTCATAAATAACTCAAATCCAAATTACAATAACAATAAATCCAAATTATTCCAAATACTGAACATTTATATCCTCCAAAATATCTAAATCACCCCAAAACCAGGTTTGGTCACAATAAAAATGCCACGGTAAAAATGTGACCAAACCAGGTTGAGATAGTGATTTAGAATCTTGAAAATGTCAGAAATGGACTCAGCATCCCCAGTAACCCCTAAAAACATACTAACATTGTCTTTTTTGGCCAACCAGCTTCTATAATATGATCAATATATGTGATTATGCTAATTGTGTATGCTAATTATGTATGCTACTAATTAACATATGCAAATTAGCATCCAGCAGTTTCTGCATGCTGGCGACCCATACTATATATTTCTATCATTGGTAACTTTGGTGTATTCAACATTTTCGAGTTCACCTTTCTGGCAACTGGACTTAAAGTGTAAAGTTTACAAAAATGAAAAAATACATAGCACAGGTATACGGAAGTAGACCTTTGTAATACAGTATGACTTAAATCTCGAGGTTCAGTTGCTTAGCCTCCATTAATTGCACAAATTCGGTGCGAAGAATAATAATATGACATCTATGGTCATTATTGTGCATTCCCGGCACAATTATGACCATAGATGATAGGCCTACCTTGTATATCATAATATAATGAATAACAATAGACGGTAGGCCTACCTTGTATATCATAATATAATGAATAACAATAGACGGTAGGCCTACCTTGTATATCATAATATAATGAATAAGAATAGATGGTAGGCCTACCTTGTATATCATAATATAATTAATCGCAATAGTTGGTAGGCCTACCTTGCTTTCTGAAGCTGCAGAACCTTCTCTTTCATCACATCCTCTAACTGGTCCTGGAATGGCGTGATGTCCGCTGGCTCCTCAATGATCTCTTCTTTGATTGGCTGGAAGCGGAACTCGCGCTGCTTCTTTCCTGAAAGATGGTTGGTTGTTGAAGTCATCGTCTGTTCTCTTAATACATCTCCAGATGGACTTCTACAGATGTTCACCTTTGTTGTTGACCTCCTCCTCATCATCACTAAAGGCAGCTTCGGTGACATCATAGCAACACTCCTCCTTGTCTAGAACATGGTTGTCCATCTCCAAGGATACAGACTCCTCCATTTTCACTGTAAACATAATGAGATGGCACCCTTAAACATAAACCCCTTACACATTACCCCTTAAACAGCTTACTCCTGATCATCAGACCATGTTTATAACCCTGAAGTCTTGATTTCCATCAGAGAACTGTGAGGTTTAGGGTTTGAAATCAACTTCTTGCTGAGGCCAAGTCATTGCCCTCCACACATGCTAAACCAACAACCATCAATCTACACTGTGTGCAAGATTATTAGGCATGTTGTATTTTTGAGGATTCATTTTCTTGTTGAACAAATACATTGCTCTCAGTCAATCCACAATGTTAATAAACCTCGAATCTGTGTGCAGAATTATTATGCAAGTAAATGAAAAACAAAGTTTTTCCGTCTCACTTGTTTATTTTTCATCTTTTAAAGTGAGAATAACAAACAACTCAAAATGTATTTCCCCCAAAAAACTTCTGTGACCAATATAGCCACCCTTCTTTTCAATAACAGTCATAAGCCTTCCATCCATGGAGTCTGTCAGTTCCTTGATCTGTTGACACTCAATTGTTTGTGCAGCAGCAACCACAGCCTCCCAGACACTGTTCAGAGAGGTGTATTGTCTTCCCTCACTGTAACTCTCCCTTTTAAGAAGGGCCCACAAGTTCTCAATAGGGTTTAGGTCATAATGCTTTCTTCTTTAAGGCCTTTACTGGCTAGCCCACGCAGTGGAGTATTTGAATGCATCCGGTGGAGCATTGTCCTGCATATAAATCATGGCCTTCATGAAAGATGCAGACTTTTTCCTGTACCACTGCTTGGAGAAAGTGTCTTAGTGGCAAACCTACTGGCAGTAGGTTTGGGTTCATTTTAAGTTTAACTTCAACTCTAGCTCTAACGTCTAACGTCTAACGTCCACTAGCTCATCCTCAATAATACCAGCACATAGCACCCCACCTCCACCTTGTCTAATCCAAAGTGGAGCTCTGTTCCCGTTACTGATCCAGCCATCTGGTCCATCAAGGGTCACTCTCATCTCATCAGTCCATAAAACCTTTGAAAAATCTGTCTTCAGATATTTCTTGGCCCAGTCTTGACATTTCAACTTATGTGTCTTGTTTAATGGTGGTCAAATTTCAGTCTTCCTTACCATGGCCACGTCTCTGAGCACTGAACACCTTGTACTTCTGGACACTCCAGGTAGGTTGGAGTTCTGGAATATGATGCCACTGGAGGATATGGGTTCCTGGTAGCTTCACATTTGATTCTTCTAAAATCTTTAGCAGTTAATTTGCGTGTTTTTTTCTCAACACGTTTCGTGCGACCTGATTGACTATTCTCAACAAAACGTTTGATGGTTCGGTGATCATGCCCCAATAGCTTGGCAATTTCAAGACTGCTGCATCCCTCTGAAAGGCCTTTTCCAATTTTTACCTTTCAGAGTAAGTCTGATTAAATCTCTTTTTTGGCCCATTTTGTCTGAGGAAAAGAACCTGCCTAATAATTATGCACACCTTGATATAGGGTGTTGATCTCTTCCCTCCCTCATTGCACAAATAAACATCACCTGATATGCTTCATTCCAATAGACCAAAAATTATGACATGGTCAAAATACTCACTTGCCTAATAATTGTGCACACAGTGTATATGTAATGTAGATTTATAGAAATAATGTGTATATATATATATATATATATATATATACATATATATATATATATGCAAAAAAAATAAATAAAAAAATTAGCCGTGAATAACACACACACAGTGTATGTGAGGTGTGTGAGAGGCGTGTGTGAGTGTGAGAGTACCCTCGGTGGGGGGGGATGGGGAGGTGCAGAACTCAGGGAAACGTTCCCTCAGCATGGAGCGCAGCTCTCTGTCCAGTTTGGGATTATCAAACAATGGAGCCAGGTGGCTGAGAGAGAGAGAGAGAGAGAGAGAGAGAGAGAGAGAGAGAGAGAGAGAGAGAGAATTACATGGGAATAAATAATGATATCTGGAATCAAAGGGTTTGAAAGTAGACGTCTTTAACATGCAGAACAGCTGGTCGAGGAGAGCTGATTGAGCCTCACTTCATGGTTATTGAAC
>OMKQ01094971.1:0-15722 GCA_900302335.1 Phycis phycis
GCCTTCCAGCCGGCTCACCACACCACAGGTGGTGTGGTCAGTGGCCTCTGTGCTAAACTCTGCTCTCTGGCCGTTCTCATGGTGAAGATTGTGAAATTGTGTGTTTTGTTAGGACTGTGTGTGTATTTATTTCCGACCATGGTTTTATTATTTCTCTAAACTCTTAGCTCCAATAGATTCTCCTTGAAATCAAGCCTGACCACAATCACTACATCCATCATCAATACATCCACACGTCATCAATACATCCTTCATCAATGCATCCATCCATCATCAATACATTCATCCATCATCAACACATCCATCATCAATATATCTATCCATCATCAACAGATCCATCATGAATACATTCATCCATCATCAACACATCTATCATCAATATATCTATCCATCATCAACACATCCATCATGAATACATTCATCCATCATCAACACATCTATCATCAACACATCCATTTATCATCAACACATCCATCCAGCTATCCATTCTTTCCATCGTCCACCCATCCATCAAATCATTAATATCTTAATCTATCCAGTCCCACCAATAGGTGACTGATCATCAGGTATCAAGTTCCCATGGAAACGAATGCTGACCACCGGGCTGTCTGATCATCCTGTTTGTGCTCTGTTCTTATACTCTGCGTTGTCTCCTCCTGACCATTAGTGTTGCGTCCATGCTAAACTATTTCAAGGCGCGGCAATCTGCAGACTATTTTGTTCTGTCATGTCTTGCCTTGCCTCTGTCGTGCCCCCGTGGATCAAGTCAGATGTCATCTGCAATATAAATCAGATGTCATCTGCAAAATGAACAGAACCTGCAATGTGGGTGAATCAACTAATTTCCTAGAAAACTGAAAACTGCCTACTGTTGTCTACATGATGGGACAAAGCTTTCAGTACCTTAGATTCACTTTCCCACCCACCTCTCTGTTCCTCTGGGGGTAGGAGAGAAAGATGTTGTTATGTTATCTCCATAACAACATCCATTTATCTCTGTTCTGAAGTTTGTACTTATCAGGTTGTCAAAATTATGCAAGTGAAAAGCTTGCACCTGTCGCCTGGTCTCTATCATGTGTGTGTTTGTTAACCTCTCTGTTAATATATTGTTCTGGAGTCTTCAGTCAGAGTTAACCTCTCTGTTAATATATTGTTCTGGAGTCTTCAGTCAGAGTTAACCTCTCTGTTAATATATTGTTCTGGAGTCTTCAGTCAGAGTTAACCTCTCTGTTAATATATTGTTCTGGAGTCTTCAGTCAGAGTTCATCTTCCCTATTGAAGGGGGATGTTGCTGTCAGGGCTATTTGCATAAGACAAAACATGCATAATGTTGGAATGAATGCTATTACGTATTAAAGTCCATGATGTCTGGCATTAGCTTCCATAGATACGTAGGATGAAGGCAAAAGAAGAATTATTGACTGATTATATAGAAGGCTGTCATATTGAGCCACTAAAGAAATTGCCTTGATGGTAAAAAAAAATGGTAACACTTTACAATGAGTGTACATTAATTAGGCATGAATTAAGATGAGTTAAAGCAGTAATAAGCATCATTATACAGCATTAGAGGGTTGGGCATGGACCAGGGCTCCTCTCCACCTTCGTAGGGATTTTGTTGTACTTCGTGTTCTTTATTTCTTTTTCATGTCCATTGCTACTTTTCGTTTATTCCATGATACCTTTATTTTTTTCCATTGTATTTTTCTTTGATTTTCCATCTATGTTGGAACAGGCCTCAAAACCTTGAATGGTCCAGTATGACTGTAAGTGATGCTGCACATTTGATGATAAACAACTTGAACTTGAGTGGTTTAGGGTTGAGGATAGGATTAACCCTAACCTATAAAATAATGTAGAAATGAATTCCTTGGTATACATGAGACCATTTGGAGGATTACTTGACCATTAGTTGACCAATAATGAGCTTTTAGTTAATGCTTGTTACTGCATTGACTGTTAATGTCATCTGTAAGGTGTTAAAATGTAAAAATAAAATAAGATTTTATATTTTACTAATACTATGTGAACAGTATTAATAGAATAGTAGTGAAAACATATTGTTTTTCAGCATGGTTCAGAGGCATATAGGGACACTACAATATGACAACTATATCATAAGATGTTTTGTTCCTCCTCAGGGAATTGCCTTAAGAAAGAGTCTCCTCACACGGTACTTTGGAAATCAGAAGTGTCTCCTGTCCAAATCTGACTTTGGGAGTGGAACCAGCACATCGGGGAGCTTCGTCAAACCGACGTCTGGAGGTAAGAAGTGTCACATGACACCCACTCGCTGCTGGGTGAGCCAGACGCCAACAGACAGGAGGGCACATGACTCCTTCATAAGCCTCGAAGCTACAGCTACTGCAAAGCAATGCATTGATCTTTTTCACGGCATGTAGATGAGTTGCATCCTTTCTGCACCGACACACCCTGGGTGTGCGAAACAATGGATGCAGGCTCCCGTCTGCTCGATACAGAGAAGTGAGCCCCCATCTGCAGGAGATGAAGGCGGGCGGTCCGCATGCTCATAGTCACATGGTCGTCGCACTCTTGCATGTTTTAGCCCTAGCATGGGTGGGTGCACATGTTTCGGCACCAATATATCACAACAAACCCCTTGGATGTGAAAGCTTACATTTCTTCTGCTAAACACACTTAATATTACTTTCATCAACTAATTACTCACTTTTCCAAGTATCCAGATCAAGACTGTTCTCATAATAAGCCTGTAGAAATTGTTGAAATAGAAGTGTATTTTCATATGCTCAGTCTTTCAGCTTCATACAGTAAAGTAAAGTGATAAATTCATTTAATAATGGCAAATTAGTTATGAAAATTGTTCAGATATTTTTATCAGCCAATTTTGCAACTTAAAATCATTTGACTAACAAACTTTGTTCTGTCATTTGTTAAGTGTTAGTTCACTCCCATTGCTAATGACATTATTGAACACATTACCATTGAAACATTATGAACTTCCCAACTTCCCCGGTTGTCCCCAGGGGGGTTTCCAGTGCTTGACTCTGACAAGCCCGGGAGCAGCATGATGGAGATCCAGTGTCTGCTGGACAGCGTAGGGGCGTCGGAGCTCGTGATCGACCTCATCGTGAACACTAAGAACGACCGCGTGTTTGAGGAGAGCATTCTGTTTGGCATCGCGCTGCTGAAGGGCGGGAACACGCAGATACAGGTCACTGATCAGAGCAAAATGCACACAAAGACACATGCAGAAAGATCCATGCACACATGTGCACACGTGCACGCACACACACACTACTTCTACTGCTTTTGTTGTACATTTAGACCTATGATAAATTTGTGTTATCCCTCGTATTCTTATCACCGATCACACAGAACTCCTTTTACCAACAACTGTACAAGCAGAAGAAGTCAGAGAGGTTCTTCAAGGTGTTCTACGACCGCATGCGGCTGGCCCAGCAGGAGATCCGCGCCACTGTGTCCGTCAACATGTTTGAGCTGAGCAGCAGGAAGAGGGACGACGACGGGGGAGACACCGCTGCTCTGCACTCGAAGAAAGGTACCATAGAGCTGGTACCACAGAGCTGGTACCACAGAGCTGGTCCCACAGAGCTGGTCCCACAGAGCTGGTCCCACAGAGCTGGTCCCACAGAGCTGGTCCAGCAGCCCGCAGCAGGCTACGTGGAGCTGACACTGTTTTAGGTTGCATAGCATCTCCGTTCCATAGAGAGCACTGAGGCATTAGTTCTCCTGTCATAATTATGTTCCATATCCCTGGGTAAACTGCTGATTATGTCAGCAACAACAATCTGATATTAATTTGGGCAGACGTAGTGAGATACAGACAAACACATGCAATCTTCACTACTTCAACTTTTGACTAACTTTTGGTCTACTCCTTCTCTTCCACACTATGTCTCGCTGAAGGACTCTCTTAAAGACAAATCGCCCATTTTTGAAGGTTTTGAAAGATGTGAAAACATACACAATATGAGGTGTTGTGTGTGGTGCAATGTACGTATTGTACTTGTCCCTTTGAAATAAACATGTAAGGAAAAATTAATGAATAAGTAAAGAGTAGCAAGGTGTATTTGTAGTGTTTTGATCAGGGGCTTTGGGGAAGAATGGACTAACGTCCAATAGAATGACAATCTTTTTATTTTTAATGGGCTCCTACTTTACCACCAGGAGTGATTCTCCCTGACTTGTTGTTTGAACAGTGGTGAGACTGACAGACCTACGGCCCTCACAGTGGTGAGACTGACAGACCTACGGCCCTCACAGTGGTGAGACTGACAGACCTACGGCCCTCACAGTGGTGAGACTGACAGAGGGGTGCTGTACCAGAAATGATGCTCTCCCCCATTCTCTCCATGGTGAAACAAACTGGAGGAACAGCGACTCACTTTGTAGCCCGGAGAGAGCTTTTTAAAAACATTTAAAATGGCTGTCTCGAGAAACATTACATTATTTGATTCTGTTAGGCAGGTTTTTTATTTATTTTGTACTCTCATTGTTTCCAACCAGTTTTACCTCCAAAACCTGAGAGATTGTCCTCAGACTAGTTGAGCGACATGTTTAGAGGCTGGCTTGTGAGTCCAGCCATGACAAGCCTTTAACTTTGTGGCATCATGAGTGGTAGTGTCTATCTGATATGTACATGATAGATACGTCTACCAGTTGTTACAGTCCACTGGGTAGGCTGGTAGACTGATCTTCCCAGTATACCTCTGGTTAGAAACTCCCACTTGTACCCAGCTGATAAGTTCTGACTGTAAAATTCTGTTCATATTCTGTCATTTATTACAGCTTGGATACTGTAAAAATCTAGCTTTTGTAGTACTATTTCATTCTTTTCATTCTTTTGACAAAATGTGTCATTTGCTGATCAATATGCACATGAAGGTGACTTTTTGGATCCCGTTAGGCCCAAAATGTCACCTTGATAGGGTTGTGGACTATGTGTGTGGACTACATTAGCAGTACAACGTGATGTGTTGCTGAGTTTACAGTATGACGAGCTCTTTAGAAGTACTATCTGTAACATTGACTCAGAGCGTTTAAAATGGCTGCTGCCATCCAGATTCACGATATTGACGAGAGTTCAGCATTCAAATCCCACCTCAAACCTCACCTGTTCAAACTGGCCTATCCACTGTAATGTTCAGTATACTGTCCACTCCGCTCATTACCGCAGTATTACTGTATTATTCTCCTCTCCCACACGTGTCTGCCCACCTCATGTCTCCTTTTGCTTTGTTCATGCTGGTCATGTCTTTGCCATGATTTGCTGTTTTAACTATTGTGAGTTTGTTCTCCTACACTGTAAGGTGTCCTTGGGTGTCTTGAAAGGCGCCCCCAAATCAAATGTATTATTATTATTATTATTAGTTGGCACCACCCACCTCCTCCTCTGCAGACTCAAAGCTCACCTGGGTTATTAGTTGGCACCACCCACCACCTCCTCTGCAGACTCAAAGCTCACCTGGGTTGCCAGGTTGAGGACAAATGTACTCTTTGTAAGTCGCTTTCGATAAAAGCGTCTGCTAAATGCCCTAAATGTAAATGAGCAAAGATGAGTGCAAGACTAGGCAAGCTGTTTTGACACAAATGCAATTATTTTTCTGCAATAAGTAGAGCAGCTCATCTATATATTTGTTCTCTACATTATTTGCAAATCAAAAAAAACCAGCTCGTGTGGCATCCGTCTTGAGATCCTGCAAGGCTCTAAGCTGTCTTGACCTTTCAAATCCAGCTACACGTTCTCCTGTGTGTTAGTATGGCTCATCATGGAGCTTCCTCCAATGAGGACCATGCTTTTTAGGTTGGTAGGATCTAGTGCATTTCATGGTGACAGCGCACTGTGTTTGTGAGCCAATTTCTTGCATTTCTGGCAACCTGGGGTCTTCAGAGAACAGTGAATCATAACAAACAGGCCAGAACAAAAAATAAATACATTTTAGAATGGAATTGAAATTCAAAGGAGAACAAAGTGGCTGTAGTATATTGTTGAAAAGCCAGTATTCTGACAAAGCATGTTTCCTCAATGTGTGATTAAATATCATGGTCATTTTATAATTAGGTACAGTAGATTTGATACATATCGCTCCTTTAAAGGTAAGACCAAAGCAAATGGGGTTAAAAGCGTAAGCTGTTTTCAGAGCTTTAACAAAGCTTTACACAGATTAACACCATTTAATCACGTCTTACTGTATGTGTGGTCCTTTTTAGTATTTTTCTTTCCAAAAGACTTGTGGAGGCTTTGTCCCGGGACCGGGGCTGACTCACTGTTCAGTGCCAGGACACACACGTGCCTGCTAATCCTCCACATCTCGTCATTACTCCATGTAAAGCACTCCAGTCTGACCCCTCTGTGTTCCCTGGTGGCTCGAGGAGTATGGCTGTTTCCTGTGTGACACCCAACTAACCCCAAACCCATCAAAACAACATTGTTTTGAGAAATACTAAATTCGTTTTTCAATTAGTAAAAATATATCATATATATATATATATCATAAATCTAAAATGCTAATTCTGAATAGTAGCTATAATAATGACTTGTGTTTACTGTGCGTGTGTGTGTGTGTGCTGAGCAGCAGGGAAGGACTCTGGCCTCCACATGAGGGAGGACATGCGAGGGCAGCTGAAGGAGGCCTCGTCTGCCACCTCCAAGGCCTTCTGTGCCTTCAGGAAGGAGCTGGACCCCGAGCTGGAGAGCCTGACCCCCGGCAGCGACGGCCCCGGGGCAGAGGAGGCGCTGGAGGAGAGCCAGATGAGCCAGGCCATCGCCATCATGAAGCCCATCCTGAGATACATGCAGCTGCTCTGTGAGAACCACAACTCCAACCTGCAGGTACGGAGCCTTCTCAGGTGTCCTCACAAGGGGGATTCATAGCCACCCTATTGGTGTGCCTGTGCTGGAGATGAACATAGCACATAGAACATAGAACATAGCACCCAATTCCACCTTTGGTTCCCTCCAGGAAGAACCTTTTGAGATAGCACACACAAGGGGAGGGGAGTTGGGGGCAGAGGTACTGGCTAAGTAGTACTGCTGCTTCTGGAAACACAATATAACGACAAAATGAATGCCGAATCACAAGACATGAAACCACAATGACATACAAAAAAGGCTTATAAAATATGATCAATTACTTAGCTATGTCACCACAAGTCAGGCCAACAGCTTTTCTTTTGGTTTTCCTCCATTGAAGAACTTCCTGCGCAACCAGAACAACAAGACCAACTACAACCTGGTGTGTGAGACTCTGCAGTTCCTGGACTGCATCTGCGGTAGCACCACAGGGGGTCTGGGCCTGCTGGGCCTCTACATCAATGAGGGGAACGTGGACCTGGTGCGCCAGACCTTGGAAACCATCACAGAGTATTGTCAGGGACCCTGCCATGAGAACCAGGTGAGGAATGAGTAACCACCTCCTCATCAAACGCCATTCAAAGGTTACGTCACTGCGGGAACCCCAATAGCCCAAGAGGTTTCATTGTTCTTTTCTTCTGTCTTCATGACCTCCAGAGAACAGTAGCATAGCTGTGTGGATCAATATTGTTATTGGAGGTCCTTCAGCAGCGCTAACCATAGTGCTGCTATTATTCTGAGCCTGCGCTTACTGGCTTTGACGTAATTCCTCCACTGATTGTCTCATGATTACAACACTTCTGGTGCAAATTGCTTTCATGTCAAGTGCCTGACAATGGTTCTGGTCTTTTTTGGGCCCATGTTTTTCTCTAGTCCTGTATAGCCAAACATGAGTCCAACGGCATTGACATCATCATTGCGCTGATTGTGAACCCCATCAACCCCCTGGGAAAGCACCGGCTGGACTTGGTGATGGAGCTGAAGGTTAGCAGCAAGTGTTTTCACAGCGCTAGTGTGGATGAGCACTACTATGATCATTGTAATTGTATTATTATCACAATGTTGAGGTTTCAGTACAGAACTACCTATACTTATACCTTACTTAGCTTTAAATGCAACTAAACCTAATACGCTGTTGTACAGTATTCACCCAGCAGAGCTCAGATTATGGTTATGTTCTGTTGTAGAACAATGCCTCCAAGCTGCTATTGGCCATCATGGAGAGTCGTCATGACAGTGAGAATGCAGAGAAGATCCTGTACAAGATGAGACCTAATGAACTGGTAAGTGTTTCATTTAATTTCTTCAGTAGTGTGTGTAACAACTAGATAACTTACTAACTAACGGTAAGAAAAGCCTTCTGTGTTTGTTTTCTACTAAACAAATCAAACAGTTAAAACTCAATAATATACAGCAAATCAGTGTGTCACATTGTTCATTTGTTCCCACCTGTCTGGCTGCTTGTGGGGATTGTAGTTCTTGATGGGGCATCATGGAAAGTGTGTGTAGTAGTCATCTCATGGTATCACAACAAGCACACACATGAACACAGTTTTGAGCTAATGTCAAGAGTTATTTACCATTTTGGAGACACTTATTTGAAGCTACAATATGTTCCATAGACACTAAGCGTGCCCTAAATGCCCTAAATGTAAGCGTTTTGAATGGCCTCTGTAGTCTGAACACAATATTGGACAGAGTTCTCTCTGCCCACCCTCCTCCCCAGACTCCCAGGGTTGAGGAAACTGATTTAACAAGAGCGCAAGACAAGCCAAGCGATTGTATCGAGTACATTCTCAGTTGATCCAGTTTGCGTGCTTGCTTCCATGGCTGCAGGATGCTGTGTTTGCGTGCCAATTTGTTTCATATCTGGCAACCTGGGCTACTTGGAAAATAGTGAAAAATTAACCCACAGGGTTAGGTTTAGTTAATTTGGGATCAGATCAGGGTTAATATATTATCTTTCAGCAAGGATACCTTCTGGCAGGCCGTTCAGCTGGGAGTCCAGTACCATAGCAGTACCCTCTCCTGAATGTGTGCAGGTGGATGTGTTGAAGGAGGCCTATGCTCAGGGCGTGGAGGCTGAGATGGATGAGGAGAGTGTGGGAGACCAGATCAAGCCCAAAGACGTTGGACATAATATCTACATCCTGGCCCACCAGGTACCACATCTGAAACACAAACTGCCCTGTTGGTTCTCTCAACCCGAGCAGATCCCTTATGTAGAACAGCTTTCAAGACAACTACTGATGTGGAGTCAACACATATTTGTAAGATCTATTCTTACTACATTTTGACTTCTATCATTTTGCATCCGTCAGTGGCCAAAACAGGTCAGAGTAAGGTTGTTATGTGCATCTTTTATATACATTGATTTATTTCAGTGTCATTATTTGTTGAAATTGCTGTCTTTAAATATGTAGATAATCCAAAAATAGTATAGTCCAAAAGTGAAAAAAATATAGAAATATATAGAAATAGGTTTGAGCTTTTGACCATTCTGATCATTTGATGTCTGAGCGGTATTTGTCATTTGATTTACTGTGACTGATCCTGAGGTTAGCAGCACCATCTGTGATTCTCACAGTCATGTGAGGGAGATCCTGAGTCTGTTGTGGTTGGGCTCCATCCAGCTGGCGCGCCACAGTAAGGTGATGCAGCAACTCCTGAGAGCAGGGACAGCCCTGGCTCTGGGGGCGGAGCTGGAGGAAGACCACGAGGACGATGCCCTGCGATATTACGCCAATCACACGGCGCAGATCGAGGTACGACCAACCAGCGTCCAATGAGATCAACTCCACTTCGACTTCAGTGTTAGTTGTTGCCACGTTTTACGTTTAATTACAACCCACAGGACAAGAACAAAGAAAAATACACAAATATTTTGCTGTTAAAAGTCAACATGAATTAAAAGTCATTTTTTATTAATCAAATCCCAAATTCAAAAACACTATTTTGTTTCCTTCTTCCATGGTATCCAGTTTTACATTTAATTATTCCCCAAGACTTCTGTTCTGAAGGGTGTTTCACATTGCCCTGAAGCCAAATAATTCTGCAATATTCCTTCATTAAGTAAAAAAAAGAAATGGTTCCAAACGAGCCTCCCATTTGAAGAAAGCTGACAACCTTTTACTCATTCCTGATGGAGAAACCTCCCCGATGTCTCCGTCCAGATAGTGCGTCATGACCGCAGCATGGAGCAGCTGGTGTTCCCCGTACCCAACATCTGTGAGTACCTGACGGTGGAGTCCCAGGTGCGCGTGTTCTCCACCACCGAGAGGGACGACCAAGGCAGCAAGGTTAACGACTTCTTCCAGCAGTTCGACCACCTCTACAACGAGATGAGATGGCAGAAGAAGATCCGCAGTATGTCACCAAAAACCGCTATTGTTGGCTTAACGGTGAACAAGTATGATATGATGTGGAGAAAAGCATTCAACACATGGCAAACAAACCAGCAACTTTCTTGCCTTGTTTTGCATTACAATCTACTCAACTGAACATCCTCTTGAAACCAAACCGCCAGAACACATACCGTACCTCTGTGCTCCATCCCTTACTCTGTCCCTGCCCTCCAGAAGTGTTGTATTTCACGCACTTAGGTTTGACAGACAACCAATTGCGTAACAGATGCCCTGAATTGTCAGAAACAAAATTGGCTAATACAGAGTCAGATGCAGACAAATGGAAACGCATCATTCACTCACTAATAGCTGGCTTGATGGTTCTGCCTTTTAAAAAGAAAAACACAAAAATAGTAACTGTTAAATGTTAAATCCTACCCGGAGCACCTTTTAGGTCCACGGTCCTTTTTCTAATTCAATGCTTTGTTTGGCTTACGCAAGGATGTTTATTTCTATGTGCATTTGCTCTTGTTTTGATTGCAGATATCTGTGCTCAAACACATTTTCTTGTTTTCACCCAGAAAACAAAGCCCTGTTCTGGTTCTCCCGACACATCTCTCTGTGGGGCAGCATCTCCTTCTACCTGGCCTGTCTGCTCAACATCGCCGTGGCCGTTTTCTACCCCTTCGGGGATGATGAAGACGAGGGTGAGAATTGTTTCTTTTGGCTACCTGTATTGTGATTACTATCTTAAAAAGTGTATTTCTGCTTGAGGCCTAGCATTAGTTCAGAGATTGATGCCTACTGGTTGTGATGGGAGCTGTCATCTGAGTGCTTTCCTTGGGTAGCGGTCGGCTCTATTACAGATGCAGCTGTCTGGGTGTCTGGCGGAGACAAGGTCACAGGCAGCAATGGTGGTGCCTGGAATTCCAACACAATCGTCCTTCAATGAACTGTACTCACCTCCAATACTGGAGGAGCACTCCCGTGGAAATCTAAACTCATGTTTTTATATTTTTAATCTTGGAACCAAAAGAGACAGACGCTTCTACAGATGCTTGTTATTTTTGTGATTAACTTATTTTCTGTGTTTTCTGATGTTAAGTATATTTTTCCCAGAGAAAGATATGGATTGAATCAATTGGTTTTTTTTATACCATCCTATCAGGCTTAGACACCGTTTTGTTATATTTATTTGAATAAAAAGCAAAGCTCTCAAGTGTTCTGTAAAGCACTTAGTTCAGTGTGCGTGTGTTTCTACCTGTTTAGATGCAGTGGCTTTTGACACTGTCTACCAAATGTTTCTCATACAGTGATCCTCGATATTGTCCTGTCCCTTTGGTTAGCAATAACAGCTTGATAATAGTTGAAATTGCCCTCAAGACTTCATAACAGTAAAATGAATGTTAGAATCAGTTAACGGATCTTTCTCAGTGAAATGATCTAATATATGCAACCATTGTTCCTCAACAAATTGCCATATTACCACCAATATTGTATTGTGTCTACATGATTTGGATGGTTTTATTTCAGTCTGTATCTGTCCTCCCATGTTCCCCGGCCTGTAGGCACCCTGCCCTCCTTCTGGAACGTGCTGCTGTGGGTGGCGGTGGGCGTGTTCACCACCCTGCTGGCCGTGCTGCCCAAACCCTGGGGCATCCTCTTCTTCCTGGTGTCGCTCATCATGCGCTCCATCTACACCATGGGCCTGGGCCCCGCTCTGCTGCTGCTGGGCGCCGCCAATGTGAGCGTGAAGGGAGCTGCCACCACGGGGCAGTTCAGAGGACGTACAGTGTTGTTAAAGGGGTAGTATTGTAAAGTGTTGTTAAAATGGTGTTGTTAAAGGGGTAGTGTTATAAAGTGTTGTTAAAGGGGTGTTGTTAAAGGAGTAGTGTTGTAAAGTGTTGTTAAAGGGGTGTTGTAAAGTGTTGTTATAAAGTGTTGTTAAAGGGGTGTTGTTAAAGGGGTAGTGTTATAAAGTGTTGTTAAAGGGGTGTTGTTAAAGGGGTAGTGTTGTAAGGTGTTGTTAAAGGGATAGTGTTGTAAAGTGTTGTTAAAGGGTTCGCTGTTAAAGGGGTAGTGTTATAAAGTGTTGTTAAAGGGGTGCTGTTAAAGGGGTAGTGTTGTAAAGTGTTGTTAAAGGGGTGCTGTTAAAGGGGTAGTGTTGTAAGGTGTTGTTAAAGGGGTGTTGTTAAAGGGGTAGTGTTGTAAGGTGTTGTTAAAGGGGTGTTGTTAAAGGGGTAGTGTTGTAAGGTGTTGTTAAAGGGGTGTTGTTAAAGGGGTAGTGTTGTAAGGTGTTGTTAAAGGGGTGTTGTTAAAGGGGTAGTGTTGTAAGGTGTTGTTAAAGGGGTGCTGTTAAAGGGGTAGTGTTGTAAAGTGTTGTTAAAGGGGTGCTGTTAAAGGGGTAGTGTTGTAAAGTGTTGTTAAAGGGGTGCTGTTAAAGGGGTAGTGTTGTAAGGTGTTGTTAAAGGGGTGCTGTTAAAGGGGTGGCGTTCTGCTTGGCTGTTTTCTGTCCAACTGAGTCCCTCCTCATACATCTGCATACATGTGAACATCCCCAGGCTTTGCATCAACCTCTCGGGTTTTATCCTTGGAAACTGAGTTGATGTTGCAGACTGAAAATGTTCACAGTGCGTGAATGAAGTAGGACTTTCTTATATTAGAAAAAGGTCTAGCCTCACACTTCCCCTTTAAATGTTCCAAACGACAGTGGAGTCCTCTTCTGAATGTCGTTGGTTGAGAACATCATGATGGAAAAGAACAGGCAGACAGATAGCGCTAGATCTGAAACTTCATAGAAATCATTAGATTTATTTCTAATGACAAAACAAATGCATACAATTCTGGATGTGGCCTTTTCTTTGTCATTGGCCTAATTGCTTAAACATTGTCTCGCCTCTTCTGGTCTGTCTCTCACTCGTCTGTCTGTCTGTTGATTTCTCTTTTTGTCTCACTCTCTCTCCTGCTCCCAGCTGTTCAACAAGGTGGTGTTTCTGGTGAGCTTTGTGGGCAACCAGGGTACGTTCACTCGGGGCTATCAGGCCGTGGTGATGGACATGCTCTTCATCTACCATCTGAGCTACGCCATCATCTGCGTGCTGGGCCTCTTCGCTCATGAGTTCTTCTACAGTTTCCTGGTAAGTGAGATGTCCCCATGACTGAAGGTTTTTCATGTCATTTCATCTATTTTTGTCTTGTAATACAAGCAATATTCGTCTTTCTTTTCTTCATTCATGTGGAAAACCAAACATTGAAGATTCACATTCTCCTTCTCTGTTGCCTGATGAGGATGTACATATTCAATACATATATAAACAACATTCCTTTGGTCAAAATAATTCATGAGTGATATGAAAATTAAGGAGAAAAGGCAGTGGCTGAGGTATACTGCAAGTGTCATGCCGCCCAGTTTACAGCTGGACAGCAATTAGTGGAGTCAAACAGTAACAATTGAAAAGCTAGGCTCAATGTTATCTCTGAGAGTTTATTTGAATTTTTTATTGCAAATATCTCAAAAAGTATAAAGTACAAAGTACAAGTACAAAAATGAAAAATAATAATATAGTACAGCTATATGGATGTAGACCTTTGTAATACAGTTTGAATGAAATCTCGAGGTTCAGTCGTTTAGCTTCCATTAATTGCACATTTTGGTGTGAAGAGGAATAATTGACGAAAAGCAATATCTAGATATAATAATAATAATAATAATAAATAATATAATAATAATAACTGATTCACCAGTGATTCATCTGTGATTCTATATACTATGTGAGCTTGTTTTTCTCCAGAACCTCAATGTGGAATTCATTGGTCGATGGCGTTGTCCATGTGATTTATAATGTGACTCTACCCCTCCGCGCTGTTCCACCCCCTAACAAGCTGTTTGACCTGGTGATCCGGGAGGAGACGCTGCTCAACGTGATAAAGAGCGTGACACGCAACGGCCGCTCCATCATCCTCACCGCCGTCCTCGCCATCTTCCTCGTCTACTTCTTCTCCATCATTGGATTCCTCTTCCTCAAGGACGACTTCCGCATGGTGGTGGACCCCCTCCAAGCCCAAGGTCAGGACCCGGTTCTACAGAACAAGCTGCAGCCGGCAGGGACAACCAGTGACACCGAAATAGACGTGTGGTCAACGTAACGGGCTGAAGCTCCCACACTGTCCAAAGGCACAACAACAGCAAGTCCACCTGCGCTAAATGTTCCCCGGTCCTTCCTGTCCCATTTAGTCCAAAATGCCGCTGTAATGCACCTCAGGCTTTTTATTTAGTGGCAAACGCATTATCCACTCAGGTGTAGTCAAATATCCCGAAATGTAATTTACATGGCTTGTTTTTGTGAGGGTGAAGGGACAGCGGTGGCGAGGTGAGTGTGGCCCAGTTCACATCTGTTTGCCTCAGCAGTTGATGATGATGGCCGGAGCCGTCTCAGCTGCTTAACGTCACCGTGTGTGAAGCTCTGGCTGGACAGCCATTGTTTTGATGGAGTGTAGCGCTGCGGTCGGCACGTCCTAATCATAACCATCACTCATAACGTATAGAATCTATTAGAGATGTAGAGAATATTCCTGGGTGTTGGTCTAAGACTCAAGTCTGATTTAGACATTCAAAACATTATCTGGTGTCTCTCCCAACATGGCCGTGTGCTTTGGGCCAACGGTAAGCAGGAGTGGGAGCCTGGATCTCGGTGTACGGTAGGGTTACCATCACCTGAAGTTACATGTTCAGGTGAAAGAAGAAGACCTATTTGAGTAAAGGGGAGAATATATAGAAGTGAATAGGAAGTTTGTACATGTGCACGTGGTCTGACTGCACCCTCTGAGCTCCCGACCATGTGCACGTTCGTCTGTGTTGATGAGACATGTGGAAGAGTCCCTGCTGGTCACACAGCCACAGCGAGTACATGTGCACCTGTTGCATAACCACCCCATGTCTGTGTTTCCATGTCTAACTGAGCCGGGCGCAGTGGCCCATAGGCGGGTTACGTAACGGCCTGGACTGATCCCTGCGTCCCTGTCTGCTGACTGTATGCTGGGCTGCCTGCAGGCTCACTCCTAGTCCCCCTCGCACACATGCACACAAATACAACAAGCGAGGCTTTTCCCTTGCAATATCAGGCCACCTTCACCCACGGTGTGCCGGTGGTCTCCTACCTGCCGCCCCTCAGGGGCCTTGCAGTTGGAACAAGTCTCCGTCTGCAGGGCTGCCTCTGTAGCATGCACACCCTCCTGCCCTGGTCCAACGGCACTGTGGTGTGGCTGTTCTGTTTTTACCCCATGATATACCTAGACTGGCAAAACATCATAAACACGCCAATTCCTGAACTCTTCTGCAGGTCAAAATGCGTCTCTGAATAGCAGCCAAGCGGCAGAGCCTGGTGCACCGCAATCTAACCAAGGTTGGTCTTTATATACTCACTACCTGGTAGCCATCAGCAGCATGCACATGAGCACCGGCTCTCCAGACAGCACTGCTGTTGTTGTCATTAGTCACCTTGAGTGACTGCAGCATTGCTGTT
>OMKQ01094972.1:0-10673 GCA_900302335.1 Phycis phycis
TTGGGTTAGTCCACCGGGGGGCGGGACATAGGAACTCTTTCAGCTAATTGGCTGGGAGAGCTCTCAGTAGGCGCGCCCACAGTATATTCTAAGAACTGTACAAACAGTGCCACCCACTGGGTGACCTAGGAGCAGAATGACTGTGTACACCCTGCATGGTGCCGAGTGTGAGTGTGCGTCAGGTCAAAGGACCAGGTACATTACACCGCAAATGTACAAATCTGGAATGTTCCTGATCTGTACAAATCTGGAATGATTTGTTGCTAACATTTACCAAAATAGATAGCAGGGTGTTTCATCTTCTTTAGAAGTGAAATATACTCAGGTCACATATACAAGATGAGAAACGACAATTTTGTATTAATAATTCTGTTTTGCTACATCAAAGCACAGTAATTTGCTGGCAACCATTTGCCTAAAAAATTGTTTTTCTTAGATATAAACTCTCTGTGGTGCTAGAATAACCTCTAGTACCGACAAAATCTCTCAGTATGGAGACAACGTGAAATAGGAGGGGCAGAAAGAATGAAAAAACTCGACCTTCGTGGTCCCCTGCACAATACGAATGGATGTTTGAATGTGTGTGTAAGACGTACGCGTGCAAAAAGTGTACATGTGAGGGAATGCAAGGAGGTCCATACATAGACTGGTCCATATATAGAGTGTGGTATGCTTATGGTTTCGGGGTGGGGATGATGGATGGTATGGGGGCGCTAACGGGGATGACCCCCGTGGCCAACAGGATGATGATGAGGATGATGATGAAAACGACCATCACGATGACCACGATGAGCTTGACGTTCTTCCACCAGTAGGTGAACTCCACATTCCGGACAATTTTCCCGATCTTGGTATGGGAGAGAGGGGAGCTGTCAGCAAAGATGTTTTCCTGGAGGGGGGGCTGCATGGAGCGGCCCCGCCCAGACATGTCGGCGGTTCCGATGCGGCCCAAATCCACCCCCAGAGCTCAGCACTCAGCCACACGTCCCGGGTTAGCAGCAAGTCCTCTCTGATTGGCCGACGTATAGCATGCAAGTGTTTGGTTTGGTCTGGGATGGCCAGACGTGACCGTGAACGTTGGGACATCGACACACGTATGGCCAGCGGCGTTGTCATGGCATCCATAGGAATGTGTTTTGAGGCGCGTGCTTGCTCTCGGTTAATTTGGGGGCGAATGGCAGCGGTCAACGTGTTTTAATATTTTATAGTTTTACCGGGTCTCTGGATTATATTTCAGAAGGTTCTAATGCCATGTTGATCCTACACCGAATTGGTGCGAGCTTCAGACAAAGTATATTTTCTAAGCAACTACTGATCTCACAAATGTCAAATTAGGAAGGAAGGCTCAGCATGCTTTGGACATACCAAGACTTGGGCTCGACATATATTGTTAGGCGACAATAAAAGCAAAAGTTTAAAAAAAAAGAATGAAAAAAAAAGTATTAAATTAATTGAAGTAATTGTAATTTGGTTAATAATACAACTTATTCAACATATTTGTGTGCTGAACATTTCTGAGCAAATTGGTAGATTAATGTAACCAGACAAAGATGATAAATCTCAGAAAACATAAATATAAATTGATGATAAATATCAGAAAACAAAAAACAATCCAAACCATTAACCATCAATGACGTAACACTCACGCCTTCCTGCAGTTCCTCGGATATCTGCACAAGGCCTTCCAGTTTCTCCCCCCGTTCTACCATAATGTTTTTGTTCTCTATCATGATGTTCTCCACCTCATCCAATTCGTGCTTCAACACCTGCTTCTTGTTCTGTGGGGGCTCCAGCCCATTGGCCCCTTCCTGGACACACTGGTAAGGGAGACAGGGGAACAGAGACACAGGAAAGAAAGACATAGTTGAACAGACACAGGTAAAAAAAGACACAGGCAGGCAGACGCATGTAAGATACACGGGTATACAGAAAATAACAAGCAAATACCAAAAGAGCCCCACAGGTATACAGATCATTACAGGTAAATACCAAAAGAGATACACAGGTCAAAAAATAAAAACACAGGTAAGAAACAGGTAAAGAGACGGACAGAGGTAATCAGACATACAACAGGTGAAGAGACAGGTAAACAGACATACAGGTGACACAAATTTCACACACACACAAGAGAGACAGATTTCCAGACATCATCATTGTTTCATTGTCTGTGGTGTATAAACCCCTGAGAGGAGTCTCAGCACGTGTTCATCTCAATTACACATTTCTTGTGTGTGAACAACGCTCTGTTTTCACTGAAAGCTTCTTGCCAAGACAAAGTCTCACACAGAAGCTTGGGCTCACAATAATAGAGTCAATGGTGTCTGTGACCGGTGCTCACAAACACCGCCACTCTGTCACTCCCTGCACCTCGAAACAAGTGCTCCCCCCGGCCATCGGGAGAATCACTATCATATGTTCACAAATTACAGCCTGTCCAGAGCACCTTCTCTAACCTGGGCTGGACTTTGCTCAACGGAAGAACATAAGAGGAACATCAGGACATGCGCTCTGAAACCATCCCATGGTTAACCAAAGTGACAGACACTGGTAGGTACATTAGTTTGATCTACATTAGCTCCCCGTGGTTGAGCATCTCTCGTCATGAAGTTCTCTAAAACCACTGGGAATCACGACGAGGGCGACAGTAGCTCAGTGGATAGAGCGGGTTGTCCAACTATCCACATGGCAAAGAGTCCTTGAGGAAGACACTGAACCCCAAGTTGCTCACCGGGTGCTGTACATAGCTGCCCACTGCTCCTATGTACCATAGGATGGGTCAAATGCAGAGAACGGATCTCAATCCTGTGTGGAAATACTGAGAACAAATACTGGTCCTGATTCTTCTCAGTAAAACACTAACACAAAGTAGGGCCATCTAAACTGAATACAGGCCCGGGAGGTGGATGAGGAGGTTCAGCTGAAGTCCTGTCTACCCCTCCATACAAAGTGAGGAGCTTCAATAAAGTTAACCACACTCAGTAGTCCATGTAAACGTGTCACGGCAGGTAGACGCGTTACAGTAACCAGATAACCATCTTAGGAAAAGCAGCTCACTTCCTTCTGTCGGCTGCACGTCCGCTGGGCAGCGATCAAGAGTTAAAAATAAAGTACCGTAGTACCCCATGGAGTGATAGAAACCGAATCCATCTGATGAGCAGCAGTACACGCTGAGACACCTGTTGGGTGTAAGAACAAGAGCCGGCCCAGGGGAGGGCCAGAGTTACACCACCACAGACAGCTGGAGGACTTCACCTACCGGGTTGGTGTCCATGATGCGTTCTTTTGGAGTTGGCCGATATACAGGGATGAACAATATTCAGGGACGCGTTGTACACATCTGGGACAAGACCATGTAGTGAATCAAGAGGGTTCTGATGTGCCAACCTTTGATTGCGTGGGCGTGGAAATGGATAGCAGAACCGTGTGTGTGTGTGATTTTATAATGCCATGTTGAGGCCGTCTCACCCGTAACCTTAACCAACCGGTTGGAGGAGATGGGGCAGTAGAGAAGCCAAGGAATGTTAACTGTAGCATGCTGCCCGGAATGACCTGACTAAAATAGAACAGAATAATCGTATGGTAATTAAAAGGCCTCCTACATAATGGATGATGTTGGTGAGACACCCATTTTTGGATTTAGCTTATACAGTATGTTTATATATTGTATAAATTATGCACATTATATTTGGCATGCTGGTTCTATTTATGAATGCTTGGTGTATTAATTGAAGATGTAATCATGCTCTGCAGACCTCCGGCCTGGCTTGGTGGGAGCCATTGACTGCGGCGTGACTGTGGGCGTGGCCGAGGAGGGCACCAACCAATCCTGTCTCCCCTGACAAAACTGTTCAGGACAATGGTTTGCTGCACCTCTCTGACAGACAAAGGTGCCTGTGGCTGTCAAGCAGGACGAGTCAACGGCTCCTTACCTCACAGATGGGACAACATAACCCCTAGGCAGAGGTAATGACAAGGCCAAACACAAAGTTATCGAAAACACATATTTATTTCTTTTCTTTTATGTTGAGAGTGGAGGAAAGGGAGGGAGAGGAAAAGTCTATACAAGGTAAAAAGCATTTTAAAATACCTTTAATGACCAATACATATTCTCTAAGTAACAGTTGGAGCCGAGGACCAACCAATGGTCCGGCTTTAGCCGCGGCCACGCAGGACAAAGGCCATATTCACCCCGTTACTCCCACATGGGACCCCACCCCGCATTATGGCGCCCCGTCAGACCCACATGACACAAAATCTGAACCATTTTCTGAATGTACGTGAGTGTGTGTTTGTGTGTGCGTGTGTCAGACTCATATAATGGGCATGCCATTCAAACACAATGTCAGTGTTTTAACGACGGATATTCAGCCCATGCTGATAGTGTCACATGCTGTCACATAAACAATGATGATTGCAGAGGCTAATGCAGTGGTTAACCGAGCAATTGAAATGCTTGAAACTTGTTCTGGTGACTTTCTTACTGTATTAGCAGCAATGAAATGTTTCACCTTCTTATGACAAATGTACTCTTTGTAAGTCGCTTTGGATAAAAGCGTCTGCTAAATGCCCTAAATGTAAATGTAAATGTAACTCAAAAATGTTGAGTCAACAAGACATGTGCCTGCATGGCCTCCAGTTCTTCTGCACCATCTGGGATATGTTTGGTGGTTTCAGCTGAAATGTCCCCAAAAGGATATGAAAACACAGCTGGTGAGATCGACTGTTGAAAAGTCAGTTATATAATGAGTTACTGTACTGTGTTTGAATGTGTCTATACCCAACCAAAGTGTAAAATAACAAATAAACACAAAAAATCATTGTAAAAAACAAACATCGGAAGCATCAATTACCTGACAAAAACGCGGGAAAGTCCAGTTCCCAAAACAGACGGAAAGTCCATCTTATTATCCCAGGAAATGAGTCCCTCTCACGGAGCGTCCCACATCCCACCCGCCCTGTCGCCATCTAGCGGCACACGGACGTAGCGCCCCAGAAAGACCTGCCGGTAAAACGTTGTCTCGTCTGTATGCGAATCTTTGTTCAGCAACATTAACCTTTCAACACAGTGCTGCCGTTGTGCTTGTGAAACCTATTTAGCTACTGCTTAGTAACTTAGCAAACGCATGTATCCGTATTCGGGATTGAACCGGTCCTTAAGGAGCAGGTGTGGCGTAACGCAGCTCCAAAGAGTGTGAATGTGTTTGAGATAAAACATTTTGGGTGTGTGAAATTCAATGCAACCGTGAACAACACAGGGTTTAAAGATTCATTTTAATAGTTCTACATGAAATCACATATTCCTTCATTGGTCCAGCTTAATTCAGAAAAGAAGGTTAAGGATAAATGTCGGCCGTATCCTCTACATATATGTATCTATTTATTGACAGACTAGTTTTGACGGGCAATGACACATGTACAAATAAGAGAGAATAACTATGTACAAACACTAAACATCTCGGACACCAGAGAAAAGAAAAACGGACGACCTAATAAGGGAATGTAACAGTTTAAACAACATTTTATTTAGATATAACTCAATCTGAAAGACCAGAACCCCAAGCACGTAACTACGGATGTAAAAGCTTTGTTGACCTTTCCCAAGACCATGAAGAGCATCTGAAACATAGAGCAGGGCGCTTATTGGGTTACTCCACCGGGGGGCGGGACATAGGATCTCTTTCAGCTAATTGGCTGGGAGAGCTCTCAGTAGGCGCGCCCACAGTATATTCTAAGAACTGGACAAACAGTGCCACCCACTGGGTGACCTAGGAGCAGAATGACTGTGTACACCCTGCATGGTGCCGAGTGTGAGTGTGCGTCAGGTCAAAGGACCAGGTACATTACACCGCAAATGTACAAATCTGGAATGTTCCTGTAATGCATCGTTCAAGAAGACGCTGTTTCCACTGTTGTGAAAACCTGCAGGTCTGAACTGAACTTCTCATTTTGTATTTCTTTGTCGAAAGTTGTTGTCAGAAGTACTGTCGGTCTTTGTGAGATGCAAGTAATATTGTCTACAGGAAGTCTTAAAAGATTATAAAAATTATGTTTCGTTTCTAACAATTACCAAAATAGATAGCAGGGCGTTTCACCTTATTTAGAAGTGAAATATACTCAGGTATATACTCACATATACAAGATGAGAAACAACAATTATGTATTAATTATTTAGTTATAAAAGTTTTGCTACATCAAAGCACAGTAACTTGCTGGCAGCCATTTTACTAAATCAACAAAACTTTTAAGGGGATTACAAAATGGCTGCATTAGCCACATTCACCCCTAAAATAGCCAAGCAAACTACGTCTACGTCTTAGAAATATATAAAAAGTGCCCTCTTTTTTCAGCAGAAAGGTATCCAACACCCCGTCCTTCAAGCCTGGTCTACAAACTGTTCCTACACTTGAAAAACGCAGTGGGTGAAGACAGAGAGAAGTAACCCGAAACCTGGGTCCAACAGACCGGGCCCTGTTCAGAACCACGATGTTCGGTACGCACAAACACTGAAAGCATGTTGTGCAACAGGCCATGGCCATACATCACGCTAACGGGCAGCTGACTTCCTCGCTAATAGGAAGTAATGTTAATGTTGGTGTGGGCAGCTAGCTTAGCACTTGGTGTAGATTCTCGGTTGTCTGGTGAAAATATTTGATGCGTCTCGTGTCAAGATGGCAGCCACACAGGGGACCACAAACGTTGAGGAGAACCAAAAAACTCCTCGACCTTTGTGGTCCCCTGCACAACACGAATGGATGTTTGAATCATTGTGTAAGGCGTACGCGTGCAAAAAGTGTACGTGCGAGGGAATGCAAGGAGCATTCCATATATAGGAGAGTGCGTATGCTTATGGTTTGGGGGTGGGGGTGATGGCTGGTATGGGGGCGCTAACGGGGATGACCCCCGTGGCCAATAGGATGATGATGAGGATGATGATGAGAACGACCACCACGATGACCACGATGAGCTTGACGTTCTTCCACCAGTAGGTGCGCGCCACCTTCTGGGACGTCTGCTTGAAGTTCTGGGCCTGGGAGAGAGGGGAGCAAAGACGTTTTCCAGGGATTGGGATAACATCCCACCGCTCTGGACGCGGCTGTGAATGTGAACGTTAGGACATCGACACGCGCACGGTCAGTGGGTTGGGATACTGACACAGCTTTTCAGCAGCACATGAATGACGTTGAAGCCTTTTCATCACGTGATATATTGCTTTCGTCTCGTGTTTCAGTCTGCGAAGTGATGCATCTTTGTGGTTGGAAACACGATACTGCCCTCCCTTGTGTACACGTTAACGTGACACGGAAGTGTAAATGCACAAACTGGGGTGCACAGAAGAGGGAATTCAGGTTTAGGGGGCGTCATCGCATCCCTAGGAATGTGTTTTGGGGCGTTTGCTTGCTCTTCATTTTGGGGCGGATGGCAGCGGTCAACGTGTTTTAGTTTTTTACTGTATTGCCAGGTCTCAGATTTTCCAATGTCTCAAATGCTTTACAATTTGCCATAGTCTGCATATTTCACAATTATTTATTATATTAATTAATAATAACAACATTGTAATAGAATTGTAATTCAGATTAATAATACAAATTATTCAACATATTTGTGGGCTGCACATTTTTAAGCAAATTGGTAAATTAATGTAATCATAAGAAGACGATATGAAGAATAAATATGTTGGTAGAAAAAACTATGGCAAAAACAATCAAAAATATTAACCATCAATGAAGTACACTCACCCCCGCCTGCAGGTCCTCGGACTTGTCCATGAGGTCGTCCAGTCTCTCGCCCCGGGCTAGGATACGGTCTACGTTCTGGGTCATGATGTCCTTCACCCCGTCCACTTGGCTCCTCAAGTCCTGCACCTTGTCCTTTTGGGGCTCCAGCCCATTGGCCCGTTCCTGGACACACAGGGAAGGGAGATAGGTTAACATAGACACATGGCAACAGAAACACAGGAAAGAAAGACACAGGTGAAGAGACACAGGAAAGAAAGACACAGGTGAAGAGACACAGGTAAACAGACAGACAGGTGAAGAGACACAGGTAAACAGACACACAGGTGAAGAGACACACAGGTGAAGAGACACAGGTAAACAGACACACAGGTGAAGAGACACAGGTAAACAGACAGACAGGTGAAGAGACACAGGTAAACAGACACACAGATGAAGAGACGCAAATGACACACACACACACACACACACACACACACACACACACACACACACGATAGATTTCCAGACAGCAATATTGTTCCATTGTCTGGGATGTGTTGAGAGTATATTCCGTTTTGAATGAATTCACCATCTGGACCTGCGTACAACACATGTTCACCCCCATAACACACTCCTTGTGTGTGAACAACGCTCTGTTTGCACTGTGTGAAAGATTCTTGCCAAGACAAAGTCTCACACGGAAGCTTAAGCTGGTGCTCACAATAATAGAGGCAATGCATAGAGAGACAGAGTTGAGGCATGGCGGCGAGGGGGGCTCAAGGCAACAGGCCGACGGTGTTACAAAACATATCTGGCCGCCGCCTACGTCTGCGTTTGCAGTCTTTGGCTAAAAACGTGATGATGTCATTGCATTCACAATCACATGCAATAATTGATATGGATAACACTTAGGTTATCAGTTATATTTGGTGTGTGTGTGTGTGAGTGTGAGTGTCCCATGAGTCTCTCTCATAACATACACCACCGTCTCCAGGAAACGGGTGGATGTCGGCCAGGCGCGTCGTTAGACCTGGGCATTCGAGGCTACAGCCCCGGATCTTTTGGGAATAGCCCCGGATCTCTGTGCCGTCAAATAAAAAAAATTTATAATAATAATGATGAAAATAGCCCCGGAGAGTAGACTTTCATGTGGTTGCATTACCAGCAGCCACAGATGCAACATTGTACCCAGTGAAAACCGCAACATTCTGACACGTGACTGGTGTATGTGGTGCACTTTGGCAGAAGACACGTTCACTTCCATACAGGCTATCCTATATTTAACGCATTAACCTACTCAGTAGGCCTGCCCCGACGTGAGTCAGACATGATGATTGGTCTTTCCTCTCCTTCTCAAACTACGTTAAAATTGCATGTTCAATTGCATGTCCGTCTTGAAAGGACTATAACTTCTGGAATACAGCCCTGAAGTTATAGATGTTTTCAATTGCCAGCAACGCTCCTGATGTCGGCTGTGTGTCACTGCCTGCACCACCCGACACCGCAACCCCATCACTACCTGCGCCTCGAAACAAGCGCTCCCTCCCGGCCATAGGGAGGATCACTAATATGTTCACAAACTACAGCTTGCCCGGAGCACCTTCTCTAGCCTGGGCTGGACTTTGCTCAACGTAAGAATATACGAGGAACATCAGGACAGGCGCTCTGGAACCATCCCATGGTTAACCAAAGTGACAGACACTGGTAGGTATATTAGTTTGATTTACATTAGCTCCCCATGGTTGAGCATCTCCTTGTCATGAAGGCCTCTATAACCACTGGGAACCACACGTAAAACACTAACACAAAGTAGGGCCAGCTAAACTAAATACAGGCCCGGGAGGTGGATGAGGAGGTTCAGCTGAACTCCTGTCTACCCCTCCGTACAAAGTGAGGAGCTTCAATAAAGTTAACCGCACTCAGTAGTCCATGTAAACGTGTCACGGCAGGTAGACGCGTTACAGTAACCAGATAACAGTCTTAGGAAAAGCAGCTCACTTCCTTCTGTGGGCTGCACGTCCGCTGGGCAGCGATCAAGAGTTAAAAATAAAGCAGTACCCCATAAAGTGATATAAACCGAACGTATCCATCTGATGAGCAGCAGTACATGCTGAGACACCTGTTGGGTGTAAGAACAAGAGCCGGCCCAGCGGAGGGCCAAAGTTACACCACAGCTGGAGGACTTCACCTACCGGGTCGATGTCCATGATTCGCCGCTGCGTCCCTTAGGAGTCGGTCGGTTCACCTTATTTGCGTCGATCGTGCTCCTAGAAACCTTTCTATCCACTTTAAAGCAAACAAACCCCACTGGTTCGTCCAAATGTTACGGTTCCTCGCTAGGTCACTTCCTGGTGCGTTTCTCGCTCGCTAAATTCTTCCCCTCGCACCTCTACCAGTGGGTGACGTCAGAGGAGCGTCCCTCCCTCTGGGGCTCTAAAGTTACTCCCTTCATTTTTAACAAACACAGTCGGGCGATCCTGTCTGGAATGGGAATAATGGCATTTCGATGAGATACATGAGATTCATGCCACTCAGGGTCAGACAACAGCGCAGTGGCCGTGACGTGATCACACATTTCAAGATGAGAAAATGACAGGATTCTCTAACAGGCCTATAGTACACCTACAATACATTCGGGGCCTGTCCAGAGAAATCGGTCCCTAAGGAAGAAAGGAATATGAGTTCACTTTATTTTAAATTAAGTGAACTCAAAAAGCATATAAATAAATAAAGTACATGTTTTGTACTTTTCTCGCTGACCTGCAGTGGTTTTCCATCTAAAAAAAGTGCCGCCCATGTTATGTCTGACGTGCATGAAAAGCCCCGTGACGCACCGTCACCCTGTCGGAGTGGCCGTTCCCAGACGCGCAGCCTCCCCAGAAACATCTCGACCCGGGTATGAGCGCAACCAAGCGAACCTCTTCAGCAGCAGGGATGTGCCAACTTTGCGTGGGAATG
>OMKQ01094975.1:0-16129 GCA_900302335.1 Phycis phycis
CCCCCGCCTCTCAGGATTGCACTCCTGGGGACGAACCTGACGCGGAGCGTAAACCGGCTGTGAAATATTTCTCGTTTATTTTACGGAGCCGCGCTCAAACATTAGACGGGGAATGAGAGTTGACTTTGGCATGGCCAATACAGACGTACATCCACAGAACATTTGCATGTGACTCAAAACACAACGTGCTCGGTTTGTTGTTGGGATTTAAATACGGTTTAAAAACAGGGGGCCGACGTGACGAGCTTTTCATTTCCAATATGTGTCGCGCGTGTCATGCTTGTTGCTTGGGTGGTTTTCAAATCCCAAATCGCAAGGATTGTGGCACAGGTAATGCAGTCCGAAAACTATACAGTACCCAATAATCTGTAGCAACTAAAAATACATTATGTAATAATTGGTTGGCCGAAAATGTTGTGTAGACGTCCATGCCATGAGATATGCAAGATTAACTCTAGCTAAAATATATTAACATTTCACACACTTAAAAAGCTGTCTTAAGTGATACATAAGAAATACAAGCAGAGGTGTGTATACTCCAGCCTTCGCAGATGTGTTTATGTGAAGTCTAGCTTGTACGCTGCTACACTGCAGCCAGTAAATACTAGCCGAGCTACTCTATAAACACTAACATACCATAATAAAGTCTGACATCAGACACACTGGGAGACAGACCCACTGTGGCAGTAAATGACTTGTCCAATACTTTCATTTCATATTTACAATTAGATCTCTACAATTAAATCCAGCAGTAACCACAGCAAACTATATGGGTACAGATGGCACACAGCATTCACCATCTTAATCACACTCTAATGCTTCGACAAATCAAATCTCGCCAAACACACACCAACACACAAACGTGCACCTCAGCAACAATAACATTGATACGGCTCGATGATCGAAACCCCAAACAAAGTAAAGCCAGCCTGCGATGGCAATCATCCTTTATTATGATCGAACTTTGTTTACGATGGAATACATTGAGACCATTTGCAAAGCAACAGGCAAACAGCCGGCAAATTTCCTTTACCGCCTCCGATTCAACCTTCAACACAGTTCCACCAAAACATAGCAACTAGTACCATCCCTGACTATGATGTCCCTGTATAATGTATTCCCATAGTTATCGCAATCAATTTATAGTTGAATGTGAAAACCACATCCTCATCCTTCTTCTGTTAAGAGGTTGCACACCCCTGTTGGCTATTGACTGGCAGAAAGATGCAGTGGCCGGTACCAGGAAATTGCACGGGTAACACACTATGCCAGCTGAGGCGGCAGAGGGCTCCCGCCTGTATGCAGTGTGTATCCAGCCGTCGTTGATATTGGCATTTCTGTACACAATGTTCTTTGTGTGCAGACTGCGACTCACAAACTGAGCGTTAGCTTATTAGTGGCTGCTTGGGATCCCTATGCAGCATCTGGGAGAAGCGGTTGATTTAGGGGCTACAACTCCTGCCCTTGCGGTGACATTGGCGTGTTCCGGCTAGCGCTTGCAACGTGTTATAGGTCTTTGGAGGGCAATGCAACACACAAGGCACAAATTAGTGGTAAAAAACGTGCATCGTCCAAACAGAATGGGTGTTGACATTTGGTGACGTGTGCATCAAGACAAATTGTATTTTGGGAATTTGCATTCATTGGTACCCAATTCAGTCCAATCAAATATCGTTAACGCAATGATATCCAAGATTACCACATTTTGTTCTCTCTCTTGTTCTCTACACCTTTGGCGATAAGCAGTCATTTTTTCTCAGAGATAGAAACAGTGTCACCTCCAACACCCAGTTTGTAACATTCCTCTTACTGCAAACACCTGGTCTTTTATCAGTGGGCCATAGGCTCAATAACCATTATGTTACCTCATTTAGCAACAGATAGTGACTGAGCAGACAATTATTTACATGAAAATCTATAATATTGCCACTTAAGTTCCTAATCAGTCGATTACATTCAATCATCATCATCATCAGTGGCGGCATCATCAGCGGCATCATCATCATCATCATCAGTGCAATGTGAAGTAAGACCATTTAGGACTCTGCATCCAAGGGGCAAAGTGTTATCCTGTCTAATTAGACTACGTCAAAGAACCAACAAAATGTAAACTCACTAAAAACCACATGAGCGATCTCTACATTGTGGTTCATTTTATAGCCGCCGGTGCCAAGTGTAACTTGACAAATTACATGATGATTTGTCAACAATTGTTGTAATGTTATAACTGGTACAAATAATAACAGAGAAAAGGCAAGATGAGAACCTCTTTTCCTGTATACATTATTTATGATGGAAATATTAACTGGTTTGCTGAAACCAACGGGCGTTGGTCTGAATATCAAGGAGTGTTTAGGGAGCAATGCGAACAATACAATAACCTGACAACAGAATGTTTCCCTCTGTGTTTTATATGGACAAATGGCCATGCAAAATAGCTGTACATCGTGTAAAAGGTCATATTAATCTAGCAGCCAACGAGAGATACAAATCTTGGTAGTGATGGGTGCAACATTTACTAAGTGCTAACATTTCTATTCATGATTTCCCCAGCATTCGCGGCTAACCCTGTGGTTTCCTTAGCAACAGAATCAGCACTGATGCAAGAATGAGGAACAGATTTGCAGTTCTGCAGCTTAGGTGAATACAAGTCAACCAACAGCACCTTTTTCTCTTGCCTCTTTTTTTTGTACAGCGTTTGCCCAAATCTAGGTGCAGGGTATTGTGTGGAACGGGTTTCATGAAATATGGAAATAACACATCGTAATGGTCTCAGTCAACGTGCCGTGCCTCTGACAGGAACATAGTGTACGTTGTATCTGGCCATCTAGACCGATCTCTACCCGAGGACGCGATAGTTGATTGACACGCATGTATTCGCCTGCGTGCAAATCAATAGATATAATGAATGCACGACAAAACCCAATGGATTTATAAACAGAAAGCTGCAACGAGGTCTGCAACACAAAGTCCCAGCACACTTCCTGTGCTGGGACCCGGTCACGTGCAGACTTAGCAGATACTTTGACCACGAAAAGGAAGATAGATATTTAGAGCTGGAACTGGAAGTGTGAGAATAGGGTTGGTTATCTGTCCTACTTGTATGCTATCTGTCAACAGTCACCATCATTGAATTATGGAAATATCTCCTGACTCCAAAACTGGACACACACATTTGAAGCACACCACACACATTCCTTCCGATGTGGAACTAGGAAATTCCCCTACCCTTCCTTTACCTCCTAACCAATCTCTGCTCAATGTCATTATAGACCAAGTTAGCTTAGCATTCAAACAGTGGACGGCTCAGACTGTGTGTGTACCCACACACACACACATACTGTACATATACAGTATGTGTATATAACACACACATTTGGCAAGCTGCACGCCCATTAAGACATGGCTCTTTTTCTTGCTTTATAATATATTGCAACCCAATTTCAAAATAGACCTGCAGAAGGGAGACTCACTGGTACCGTCACTATACAACAGCCACGTCAACAGACGAGAGCATTGATGTCATCAAAGCATCGCAAGAGGCCAACCCCATGTGGAGTATTGGAGTATTCTTTACTCCAATGTTGTTTTATGACCCAGGAGCATTTTGGCTCAAACGTTGTGATATTTTGTGGTCTCGTCCTTACATGTGGTGCATGCACTGATGCTAGTAGTATAGCAGTACATGTAAATCCCTTGATTTTTTTACATTTCATTCATGGTTTTACAGTCAGGACACAATCAATATGATTGGCCTGTGCACACGGGATCACATAAATCGATGCATTGATAAACTACGTGTTTAGGAAATTAAATTCCCATTATATATGGCTTCCATTGGATGTAGCCTAGACCAAGCAAACTAGGTCTAATGTCTGATTTGACGATTATGATTCATTCCCTTTTCTCCTAGAGATTAGAGTTAGATTAGAGTTACCAACATATTTTGATATATTCATTTGCAGCCAGGCCCTGCAGTCAAGACCAGGCCTGCATGTATATACAACTGCCTGTTAAAGACAGAGCTGTTGCTACAAGTGTTTCAAAGCAGAACAACTGGTTGGGAGGTTTTGGAGAGGTGGCATACTTACCTCCGAGGAGCTCCCGAGTCCCGACAGGTGTTATTTTGGAGGAGGAGTATCTATGTAATGTTGTTTCCTGATTCTATAAATCCATGGGTGCTCATCACAGGACAACTGCCGTGAGTCATTATCATAACAGACCTAAAAAGAGACACTGGGCTGGCACCTCAGTTAAGTTTGCTAGTAGGTGGAAGGCTAGGAAGGTGTTGCATGAAGTTCTTGGAGCATGCGTTCTGATAAACATCTGCTTGTATACAAGCATGCTTATGAAAACACATTCACTCACAGGGTTGATGCACAGCCCGCATCAGCACATGGGTGTGCCTCCAACCAAGTTGGTCCTTAGGCCTCCCTTCATTTATATAATCTTCCATTAAATTCCCAGCATATTGATTTATTAATGGTATTTTGTTGGGCAGGCCTGTGTCTCATTTGAACTCTTTTGAAGTCCACTGGCAGTTCTGAGGACGTCAACAGGAAATACTACATTTTGACAGATGCTCGCTGAACCACAGAACAATAGCGAACCTAATAAGCATGCAATTCCGTGACAACGTCTCAGAAGAGAGTGCAATAATGAGTAACACTGCATTGTAAGAGGGTAATCCCCATCAACATCCCACTAAAGTGTGATTGTTGACACTCTTGTTCCCCCATGACGACAATGTTGCCAATGTGCATAAAAGGAGACACCCCCTCCTTCCCACACACACCCCAATCACACCACTACAAGCTGCAATGAATGGCATACACTAAGCACTACTGTTGTTTTCCTACTCACCTTCAATGGAGATGACGTGTTCTCGGATCTGATTCTGTAGGGCTAGGTCATCGATTCGTTCGATCAGGTCGTAGATCGCGTAAATGTTCGGGTGAACTGATTCAAACCGATGTATCTCGGCTCTGATGGCCGCCGAGTTAGACAAAACAAACTGAGAGCCCCCTGGGCCGGGTTGGGATGCCTGGCCGGATACTGTCCCTGAACCGAACTGACCAGCCCCAGAGCTTGCAGATGATCCGGATCCAAACTGGGACGGAATGGACTGGGGTACTTGAACAGGGACCGGCGCTGGTACTGTGCCTGGAGTGGGCATGGCCGGCTGAGACTGCTGCGAGATTCCGGACACGGACACTGGGACACTCGACTGGAAATTCATTTTGTTTTCACAACGCCTAAACTCTTTTCAAACGTGGACTATGGAATTCCAGCGATCCGAACGAAAAATAAGTGCGCGTAAATTAGTGGTCGAAAGACGATCGGCGCAGAAGCATCAATATCTGGTCGCCAATTGCAACAAAACGCGGCTCTTGCTCATATTATTAAAACTTGACTTTGGATCATTTTCCGTTATTGGCTAGACCTGATCAGGGCCCCCTTTCTGTGGCTTAGAAAACCGCAATGCCTACGACTAGACACTTTTAAGATCACGCCGCTGGATTGTTAAGCCCGTTTTCCCTAGTAGCTCAGTTTTGAAGGAGACAATGGGCTCGGATTCAACGCGGCGCCCTGGTCCAATGCCTTGGTTGCGTTCTTTCTGCACTGAAATGAAATAGCATTCAGCCCTCCTTGGTCCAAGTGGTCCCTGCCCAGCGCCCTCCTCCTCCGCATGCTGAAACGTCACCCACCGCGTAATTGTACTGGAGATGGGGGGGAGGGCGTAATTCGATTGGGCGAGGGAAGTGAATAACACAACGTGCACACAATCATAATAACCTACCTGAAGATTATATAACCCAAACAACACAAAAAGCATGTACGTTACGGGAAATAATAATAATTATTGTATGCTATGCTACATGAAAATATTAGCAACATTCGGCGTGTGTTTTTTGTTCATTGTCTACTGTCTCGGCACCGTAGGCTCCATGTCAAAACTCGAACAATGATGTATTCTCTCACAAACGCATTGTCTGCCACTCGAGCGCGTGTACACGAGCAGACACACAGCGATTTGCAGGAATGTCGTGCTTGCATAAGACGAATGACACAAAGAGGTAAATAAATAAAAAACTGCAATCTTCATTTTTGATGTCCGTATTTTGCATCCATTGCTTCAGTGGACTATGCGCATATATGTGTGTTACATAAACAACAGGTTTGCTTATATATATTTATATGATGTCCATCCTTTGTTAAGACATTTTACATTAAAGTAGGCTACACATATTGGCACATTAAAAAAAACACAAAGCTATACACAGACATTCTAGGTAGATAGATAGATAGATAGATAGATAGATAGATAGATAGATAGATAGATAGATAGATAGATAGATAGATAGATGCATGCATGCATGCATACATACATACATACATACATACATACATACATACATACATACATACATACATACATACTATATTTCCTCTATTAACCAATATTCCAACACATAATAATAATTTTCGAAAGCTGTAGGCAGTTATGACCAGGCAGTGGAGGAAGCCACGGCCATGGTTTATCTCCAGCCGTCTGCTACCATCTGTTGACCAAATGAGGAACATCCACACTGCGCACTTGAGGGCAGTGTCTCTGTTGCAGTCCATAATACTTCATATAAACCGTTTGAAGGAATCAGGATAGATCTTAGTTCAATTCATTGTCAAAACGTTCCTTTAGACAAACAAAATGAAAGTGGATCCTTCTGTGCATGTGCCTATATACAATGTGTAGGCCTATGTGTGCATATGTGTGTCCAATTTATTTTTGTTTGCTGTTCATTCTTAAGTGTATTCTGTATTGATTATGTTATTTTAGGTATATTCATTAAATGTGTATTATGCTTAACTCAACAGCAACTATCAAACGCCATATCTTGTGATGTGAATTATGCAGATCATTCTCTTTCCCATTTTTCGGTATTGACAGATGGCAGTGCTGGCACCACCATTTCGGCCTATATTTATATCATCGTTTCGACATCATAATCATCATCATCCTCATCAACCCCTTTGTTAATAAAGCATAAGGCCTGATGTCCAACAACAATGAGATTATACCCCAAGGAAGGGGAACAACATGTCCCTCAAGGTGCCGAGACCACAGTCTCCTCATGAATGTCAACAAAACCAAGGAACTGATTGTGAACTTTAGGAGAGCCCAGCAACAGAGGACGTACACACCATTGTGGATGAATGGGACTACTGTGGAGTGGGTGAGCGGTTTTACATCCCATCACCACCTCACAGAGGATCTGACATGGCCAACACATAGAGATTCTCTGGTGAGAAAGGCAAGGCAGCGCCTTTACAGCCTGACAGGAAGCAGCACTGCCCGGTTTGGCAACAGCTCCGCTCAGGGCAGGAGGACTCTGCACAGAGAGTGGTGGGTCTGGCTGAAAACACCATTAGAACTGCACTCCCGTCCCTGCAGGACTCATACACCATGAGGTGCAAAACCAGAGAATGTATGATCATGAAGGATCCTCACCACCCCAACAAACAGACTGTTTCAGCTGCTGCGGTCAGGCAAGTGCTTCTCACAGTCACATAGTTAAAGACAGAGAGGCTGAGATAGAGTTTCTTTCCCCAGGCATTCAGGACTGTGAGCACCGATCTCACCAGGGCACCCACCAAGCTCCACTGCCCTCTTATTGTGAATACTGCTTTCCACTTTCATTTAATGGTACAACAGGACTGGTACAACAAATAAAGTTGTTGAATCTTGAATCAATATTGTTTTGCTCTAAAAACAAGTTGACAACAGTTTACCCGCAATACAAAACTCTTCATCGTGTAATATTAGCTGTTTTCGGAACACGTAAGTTCTGATATAGAATTTAAGGTAAGCAGTTTTTTAATAGAACATTTCATCAAACACTCTGTGTGTATTCCTGTGACATTAACTGTTGCAAGAAGAAGAGGACAGTGTAGGCCTTGTATGAACAGTCTAGACTTATGGTGTAGTATTGTCTGGGAAAGTAAAGAATAAAGGTTTGAGCCTTGGCATCACAATGACGTTATACTTTTTTGTATTACTCCATTGCTTCTGTGGCTTCCAAGCTCCCTGTCAGACTAACGCAGAGGAGTTGCTATAAAGGGTATGCTCCTGGACATTAGGAGCTGCTATGAATATTAAAACCAGGCTAGAAGTTCACTCACACAATGAAGTCAAGTCCAGGGGCCCCTGTAAATTATTGATCATTTATTTTAACAGAGGACCCAATTCTAGCCTTCTATCGAACTTTATCCTCAGCCCGAATAACTTCTTGGGGGCCAAAATGGCGTATACATATTTAATATACCCTGTCAAAAATGTTAAATCATAAAAGACTTAAAAAAGTTCTGCAGTGTCAGCCATAGCTCGCAAGTCTTTATCAAAGACTAACTGGGAAAACAGGAAGATCCTACTGCATTACTAGTGGCATACAATTCCCTTGCAAATTGTGAACTGTAACAAAGTGTAACAAAATAACAAATTGTTACTTACTGAGCAGGAAAATATGTAAACAATAACAACAATGATGCATTTTAATGGCATAGAAAATAACACAATATGACTTTGCTGTTGTTCAGATTGGCCTCTGAACTGGGTATATTGGGAACCCACAGAGCAAAGGAATTAAACACATTTGAGGCATCACATACAAATGAAGGCGAGCAGAGACAATCTCTCCACGCGCCCACTTCAAATTTCATCATTGTTGTCGTTTACTTGTAATGTGTCCACTTTGATCTGAACAGAAAAACAGTTAAACTGAATTACATTAAGGACTTGCTACTTGCAACGGGGTGTTGTCAACAAAGTGGTACTTCACCACTGCCGTAATTGCAGTTGGGATGTTTAAATCCTGTTCTTTAACTGCTGCTTTCAGGCACTTTGCAAAGTGCCCTGGGGACATTAACTCACATTGGTCACAAGGGATAAATCAGCTAATAACGACACTGATGTTTATTAAAACATGGTCTTTAATGTTGTTATCTGTGTCTGTCTTAGACCACTAACTTTCTCTATCTGTTTACAACATGGTGGTTCGCAGTTATTTCTTGTGCTCCAGATGCCCGAATTTCTTGGCATCTCAAATTCACTGGCACATAGAAACCTTAACCAAAATGTTTGAGCTAAAATACTTAGGAAGTGATAAAATAAATATTTTTGTTTTCTACAAAGTAATATTATTTGACACTGGAAATCTATGGATGTTTAAGAGAATAACTTATGATTAGAGTAAAACTATTGTTGATATAAATCATCATCAGTAATGTAGGATATTAGTATGTAGTATGCAATGCAACTCATTTCATAAAATAGCCAGTTTATTGCGGTCACCTTATGATGCTATACTGGCTATGCTGGTATAATATTGTAAATATGATATTATGTTAGTAAATACACATAACAAAATAAGCAACTACATTATTAACAAACAAATAAATATAACAAATCACGGTATGTATTCCATTGCGTTAGGGTGAACCATAAATAGTTAATTCAGCGCTGGGTGGGAGAAATAATCCCAAAAGAGTAAGGAATCCTCAAATAAATCCTCGGCAAATCAGCAGTCAGTAACGTGCTGCAGCCTCGGTAACCACACCCCTTCGCATGTTGCAGCAAAACAGTGGACATTTCTGTAATGTATTTTCCCAGAATTCCCCTAGCTTAAATACAGTGACGCCGCCGATGTGTGATGGGGAGTTTCTTCCGCACAAGAATCAACTCTTTGGAACAGCATGCTTTCAAACAATCCGTATAGTCTATATAATCACAATACACCCACAATTTACACCGCTCTCCTATACACTCACTGACCAGATCTGTCTGTCTGTAGGACTCATTTTTATCTTTGTCTAAATGTCGATTTAATTTCCACATACATTTATATTGAAATTAAATGGGAGTTATAAAACCAATAACGGGTGAAAAGGTATGATGCATGTCGTTTGTGAACTACGGTACAGCTCTAAGTGTAATGCCACGGGTGGCTTGACCCAACGACATCCTTGAACTGATCGGTTATGTGTCGCCCATCACCGGACGAAAACAACAAAATAGACAGTTATAGAAAAGGGTGTTAGCCTAGCTTGTATCGCGAAATCAACATCGTATGTTGCAGCTTATTCACCGCCAAACACACGCTTGCTATTGTAATAAATACGCTATTAGTCATCGGACAATATGTATGCGTTGTTAATCAATACAGTTGTCCACGGATGATAGCCATATTAAGCTAGTTTGTTCTAGCCTGCCAAGTTAGCTCAATGCAAGCCAAGATAAATCAGGTTAGCTAGCGAGTGGCTAGCATTGTAGCTAGCTAACTCTAGAGGTGGAGACCACAACGGGGATGCGAGTAAACAAAGGTAAGCGCACCGAAACCAATGATACAAACATTATGGTTGTTGTGTCTTTACATGTCATCGTCTGTCTGTGGGCCTATTTAGTGTGGCGTAGTCCCTTCTTACCTGTCGCCAACTCGTTTATTAGTATAACTTATATATCTGGAATACACTGCTTTAGCTGTGTTTAGCTCTTGTGGGCTAACGTTAGCTGTTAGATGATAGTCTGTCGCCAGCGCATCCAGGCGGTGTCATTGACTTATGCTACTGGCTAACAGCTGCTACCCCCTTGCTTCCTTAAGGCCTATATCCCCAGCTAAGCGAATATAGTTAGAAAGTATTCGTGTGTTTTTATACAAGGACAAATGGATCGACGAGCTGCAATGATCTAAAGTTGTGAGTCAATAAGTTGCCTTATTTAAGCCCGCATCTGTTCATCGCTCATAGGGTTCTGCTAGTGAGTAGCCCTACAGAGGAACTTCTTAGTATGGCTAATTAATCAATTGTTTCACCTTTGTATTTCCATTGCCATCAATCGTAATTTCATCAATTTATGTAATGGTGCTCGGCTGGGTACCTCTCAAACGTCCACAATTATTTTTTTCTCGGGCCTGACCGGCGTGTAGGTTTCAAAGACACTGGCAGTCATTGATCATGTGTGTATGGCTCTTTCTTATAAAATGTATGTATGGTGTTATTGACTATAATAACATGCCTATTACAGACGCTTGTTTCTGCTATCGATCGTGAAGAACTCAAGTTAGCCATTTTCGCTAACTTGAGTTCATGACATAAAGCTGGTCAACTAGTCACTGTCAACACAGTGACTCAGCTCCTCTTACTAATAACATGCTGAACAATAACATGTTGAAAACGACGGCGGTTTTGCGACACCCCTTCTCTCTCCAGAAATATAGTTGAAAGTAGTCTTTTGAGTGTTCACTTGAATCGTGAAGCGTTCCTGCAAGGTTGCCTCTCCACACAGTTACAACTATACACAGATCAAGTAGTTTTTGTAATGTTTGTAATACAATTTGCGTGTGTTTTTTGTTTCTAGGTTGCCTTTGAATGGCTAAATGGTGACGATAGGCAAGCTAGCAGAGCTCTGGAAGATTCAACATGAAGCTGTATGTGTTCCAGGTTAACAATGGCAGCACACTGACATTTGACACTGAGCTTGCTGTCCAAACGTGAGATTTGTATATAATCTTCTTCTTTCTTTGTGTATATATATATATAAGTCGAGATGTTTAATCCTCCTCCTATGCTGAACTAATTTTACTGTTACTATTGCTAGTGTGCTGGACCTTAAACATGCCATCCAGGTCAAATATAAGATTGCAACACAACATCAAGTCCTTGTTGTCAATGGAGGGGAGTGCATGGCTGCAGAGCGCCGGGTCTGCAGTTACAGTGCTGGCACTGTAAGTTGTCCACCCTGTGATATTATCCTTTCTACTACTATCCTTTGCTTTGCCACAACCAAAATAATTCATTCAGTTATCCTTTTTTGTAAAACACACTTGAATTTTTTTTTTTTTAATTAAAAGTAGCATCTTCTTAAAATGCATTAAGTTTTGATACATGTTCTTTAATGTTTAGGACACAAACCCCATATTCCTGTTCAACAAAGAGATGATCTTGTGTGACCGGGCCCCAACGATCCCCAAGACCACCTTCTCGATCGAGAACGAGATGGAGCTCAAGGTGGAAGAGTCCCTAATGATGCCAGCTGTCTTTCACACCGTTGCCTCGCGAACACAACTTGCCGTGGTAACAATCCACTCTCACACGAATTGTCTCCATTTAAAGAGTGATCCAAATGGAGCTCTGAACGTGGCTGACGTGCTGAAACCACAGTTGTTCTTTGCCTCCCCCCCCCTCCCCCAGGAAATGTTTGAAGTTGCCAAGAAACTCTGTTCTTTCTGTGAGCGCTTGGTCCACGACGAGCACCTCCAACACCAGGGCTGGGCGGCCATCATGGCTAATCTGGACGACTGCACCCTGTCTTATCAGAAGCTGCTCTGGAAATACGAAAGCGCGTACACAAATTATCAACAGGACTTTGAGGAAATTAAATCCAAACTCACAAAGTAAGTACCGAGCTGCCCTCGGGCAGAGCGATGTGGGCGCTGTCCGGATAAACGGGCGGATGTCTCGCCACGTCACCCAGTGAGCAACCCACGGTTTCTTATATATTGATGCTAAAGCATCAATGCTTTAAAAGCATTCTCACCCTAAACCTTGATGGAGATTTAATGATGTTATGTTTGGTTCTGCTTATAAAAATCAATAACATTAATGATCAGATTATATATATTGTTGTTAAAGGTTATACATGGAATACATACTACAATTTATAATTTTGGAAAACATAGGCCTAGATTTCTTGTCATGCAATACTCAGATGACCGATGACGACAGTTTATAATAATTCTTGGTGCTTTTAAGAAATCTCAAGCAAATAATGTACTTTGGTGTGCTTGCAGGCTCGGTACTGCAGTCTCTGTCATGGCAAAGATACCTTTGCTGGAATGTCTGACCAGACACAGTTACAGGGAGAGCATTGAAAAGTCCAGCTCCACTCCCGACAAGGACTCCGACGAGACGGAGGAAGAGAAGTCCACCGACTCGATCCTCCGCGGCCCCCAGAGACCCACCAAGCTACCCGCGTCTTTCTCAGCCCCCGGGGCAACCGCGGACGGGTCACCCGACGACCAGGGCACCAACGAGATGACGGACAGTGGCGGGCTCAGAGCCGCGCTGCAGGAGGACGACAGCCCAGAAATGGCCATACCTCCCAACTTTAATGTAACACTACTGGACTGGATCAATGTACAAGACAGGCCCAACGACGTGGAGTCGGTCGTGAGGAAGTGTTTTGATTCCATCAACAGGGTATGTCGCTCTTTGGTGAATGTGCCTGCTGGTGTTGAATTGGCTGGATTTATTCAGAGCTTTATTTTTTTTTCTTAAGACAACGGGGTCCTTATTGATATGATATGTCTTGCAGCTTGACCCGCGGATCATCCAGCCCTTCTTGGCAGATTGCAGAGACACCATTGCCAAATTGGATAATCAAAACATGAAAGCCATCAAAGGGCTTGAAGACCGGTTGTATGCGCTAGACCAAATGATTGCGAGCTGCAAGAAGCTGGTCAATGAACAGAAGGAACTTGCTCAGGTAAGCGGAACAAAGGAAGCAGCATGTTTCAAATGCCCTTATCAAAGGTAGGAAAGAAAAAGAGAAGCATGATTTTTTTTCTTTTCTTTCTTCCTGTTTATCTAGTTCTTCACAGTTGGTATGTAATGCTTGTGCACGTTTGCTTTTGAATCTCACAGGGATTTTTAGCCAACCAGAAGCGGGCTGAGAACCTGAAGGACACATCTGTTCTGCCAGACTTGTGTCTGAGTCACGCCAACCAGCTGATGATCATGCTGACCAACCACAGGAAGCTGCTGGACATCAAACAGAAATGCACAACTGCCAAACAAGAACTAGCGAACAATCTTCAAGTCCGACTCAAGTAAAGCAGTGATTCATGTGTTTATTTTTTTTCTTTATTATTTAGTTTTCACAGTTAGTGATGGACAACAGGATCCAAAAAGTTAAACAACAATGTCCTATCACAGAGAAATGTATCTACTACACTCCCTACTGAATATAACATTTTTTGAGAAATCACAAAATGTATATTTATATACATCACAAAGTCAGTCAGTAAACTCAGTCTTGCAAAGACTTGTGGGAAGAACGCCTTTGGCTTCAGCTGCTGTTAATATGCGTGTCGCCATGTGAGTGTATGGTAATTTTGTCTCCCACTCGGCAATGTAGCCAAAAGGGGAAAGTAGACTCCACCCATTACATCGTCTTGAAAGAATAGAAACAAATCACTGAAGTTACAAGATGTTTCATTTGGAGTTCAAGTGATGGATTACATCGAACATCCTCTCCTGATGCTTAATTCACACCATGATAACCCTTAATAACATTGATCGTAAATGATGGGGTTACATGCGTACACAAGTCTACACACTGTCAGTAGCTTTCGTTCCAAGACCACCCGATAACTTGTCAGAAACGTGAACTTTGAATATTGCGTGTGTGTGTGTGTGTGTGTGTGTGTGTGTGTGTGTGCGTGTGCGTGTGCGTGTGCGTGTGCGTGTGCGTGTGTGCGTGCGTGTGTGTGTGTGTGTGTGTGCGTGTGCGCGCGTGCGTGTGCGTGTGCTACGATGTCCACCTCAGATGGTGCTGCTACGTGATGCTCCACGCGGACCAGGACGGCGAGAAGCTCCAGGCCCTGTTCAGGCTGCTGGTGGAGCTGCTGGAGCGGGTGAGGGTGGTGGAGGCCCTCAGCACGGTGCCCCAGATGTACTGTCTGGCCGTGGTGGAGGTGGTCCGGAGGAAGATGTTCATACGGCACTACAGAGAGGTACTGGACCGCTGCCGTGTGTGTGTGTGTGTGTGTGTGTGTGTGTGTGTGTGTGTGTGTGTGTGTGTGCCTGTGCGTGCGTGCGTGTGTGCGTGCGTGCGTGCGTGCGAGACGGTGGGCAGGACAGCACCGTCTCAGACTTTTAGACATTCTTGATCGAGACACCCGAATGACCTCTGGCAAATTGTACTTCTACTTTAGGGTTGGCAGTGCTGTTGTTTATTTTCAAATTCGACCTTATTGAATTTGAAGCCAATGAAGCTGATTGTTCACTTGGCCAATGTGCCATATTTTATAGTGTTGCAGTTCCCCACCACACAGATGGGTGGATTGACAATCTTATTAATTAAATGAAAGCTGACTTTATGAATTCACAGTACAAAAAGTCCGCAATATTTGGCAGCCCCGTTCTTCAGACGTGAGCTGAGCCATCAGCAAACAAGCTGAGGAAAAAGCTGTCCCCACATGTTCCTCTTAAATTATGTTTGGTTTTATCTTGACTAGAACTAACCGTAATAGTAGCCTATTTGCCAATAATTCAAACTGTCTGTTTTCAGTGGGCATGTGCGCTTGTAAAGGATGGGAAGCAGCTTTACGAGGCGGAGAAGTTCAAGAGAGAAACATTTGGAAAACTATTTAGTAAGTATGCAGGACAAGTCTTGGTTGATACAACTGCATGTGTCACGGTGTAAGGGTTTCTTCATCGTAATCTCTCACGTTCACAGGGCGCTCGTTTCTCAGAAATCGTCTGTTTAGAGGACTCGACTCCTGGCCTCCCACGTCGTTTTGTGTAAGTCTGAAGAAATGATCCATAATGTCTGCATGGTCTCGCTCAGATGTGTTTCTAACGGCTCGCATTTAAATCCTGTTGGGCTCAGACACGAAAGCCCAGAAGGTTTGACTTTGAGCTTCCTGACATCTCCCTGGACGACCTGCACTACTTGAAGTCATGCTGTCCCACAGAAGTGCAGCCTTTCCTCATGTAAGTCACTGCCGTGAATCGCGCCAACGATCACAGTGATATCTGTGGCCGTCGCAGGCCCGTCAGAAGCCAGTTAATCAGTTATTCGGGTTGAATGAAGTGATTGGGCAGCTTTCCTCTCTGTCTCCCTACCAGTGTGCTAGACACTGCACCTCTCTGTCTCCCTACCAGTGTGCTAGACACTGCACCTCTCTGTCTCCCTACCAGTGTGCTAGACACTGCACCTCTCTGTCTCCCTACCAGTGTGCTAGACACTGCACCTCTCTGTCTCCCTACCAGTGTGCTAGACACTGCACCTCTCTGCCTAAAGCTCTGTGGTGGACTCGTCCTCCAGCAGGTCAGGCGGTGTGCGTTCTTGTGT
>OMKQ01094987.1:0-11043 GCA_900302335.1 Phycis phycis
CAGAAAAGAAACTGTATGCTGAATTCCCTTGAGTCACTGCTCTGGTGAAGGCTGCTGTGATCAAACAATGATTAATGAAATATGATCTCATATATCCCTCTCTCTCTTACACACACACACACACACACACACACACACACACACACACACACACAGGATCTGGAGCTGCATGGCTTAAGCTCCACCCACCGTTACAACTGCTGTTACTAAGGCAACGCACAGTAACGTAACACTCTTGTGTGTGAAGCTGTCGCAGTGTGTGGCTTCCTATTGGCCACTGGTTATGTTCTCCGCTCTACTGAAGCCGGTTCTGTTAAGAGGCTGATGGCACGGCCTCCTCAGCTCAGAATTAACTGAATGTGTGTGTGTGTGTGTGTTGGGGTTTGTGTACATTTGTTTTCCAGTATACCAGTTGACTGTATTTTTTTTGTTTTGTTTTGCATACGTTAACAGCAAAGTAAATTGATGCCAATTACTTTATGTTGGCACGGTGGCTCAAATAGATGTACGTGTTATGTCCGTCCATGCAGTTAGAACGATGTATTTATGTTACTACTGTTGCAGATTTTATTAGTATAGTTTTGTGTGGGGTTTTTTTTTGTCAGTACATCTAATGTTGAAACAGTAATTTAAAATAGGCAAAGGCATTGAGTAAAAACACATGTTTTCCTATATACCATCTAAAACGTCTCGCAAAAAACATTTTTTAATACACCTTCACAGCCAAAACCCTGTTGCGTGAGACCCCGTCAGGGCCCAGTGGAAAGCAAACGCTGAAGGACTTTTCTTTGATCTTCGTAATCACATTTGCCTCGGTGATATCGTGAAGCGAGCGGAGCCGCTCTGAAGCGCTGCGCTGTGTCGTCTTGTTGCTGATACGGAACACGTTGCAAACCCTTCATACGTTTCAACAAAAAAACTAATAAACGTTCCATTGTAGGATTCAGCTCTTGAAGTATAAGGTGGCCAGTCGTGTGAACTTGAGGTGTTTTATTTTAATTTTTTTTGTTAACTTTATTTACCGTAGACAAACAGTTTGTGTAGCAATGTTCATTGGTGCCATGTTTGCCTTTTCCCCGCTATGGTTTTATTTATGATGACAACCGAGCAAGAATTGATAAAAAAAAAAGGATATCTCTTCCTACAAGTATAATATTAGCATGTACAGTTATCATTGATATGGTTATACATTCAAGGCATTCTACAAAAGTATATGTTACTGTCACTCAAAGATAAAGACTGACACACTGGAATTTACTGTATACACTGAATGTGTAAATACCTTGCATTGTGCTGGAGTCCAGATTTCACCTGTTGGTCCCTGTTGCATCACATATACCTTCTTGTATATATGGTCTGGTTATATACATGTTTTTGTATTATATTATGCACCTACAAATCCCAATGTGACTTTGTATTTATTACATTTTGCTTTGCCTGGTAATGGCTGATTCATGTTGCTGTAGTTTAAAATATTGGGTACCAAATGTCAAATTATTAATTTTTTTCCCAATTTGTCTGAATATGTAAAGAAAACCACATATCAAGGACAATACAAATGGTAAATATACTGTTCTGGGATACTGGATCTACTGAATTGAGATTGTGTGTGCTGATGATTTTGATAATGAAGGATTTGATCTTGAATGTAAGTACTTGTATGTAAATCTTGCATCTCGATATTTTAGCACTTTTTGTGAACATCAAAATATCGCCGATTCCTTATTCTGGATTTTAGGGCAGTAGAGCTAAATAAAATGTAATGCAGTCTGATTTAATAAACCAGTCGTGTAATTAAATAAAAACGCATAAAATCATACCTCTTTTTGTCGTCTGCATATTTCTCCTATACATTTAGAGTATCCACATCAGACTCAACAAATGTACAATAAATACAAATACAAATAATAAATTAAATGGAAAACGTCGCTTCACCCCGCACATCATTTACTTATTTATCGATTACCAACTCCTGTGTGTGGCTTCTCTCACGAGTCCAACCTGGCTTGTCTACATTGTCTGGTTCAACATTATCAACACTCCATCAGCAGTTTGTTTGGCAACATACTTTATTAAAAAAAATTTGAACCAATAGAGCAGAACAAAATCGTTATTAAAAACAATACTTCTAGTCGGGTTGAACTCACTGCAGTTCTCCATCGGGTCAGTCCAGCTGAGAGTCGAGTCGAAGCTGATTGGCTCTTTAATTGACCGGTCTTCCTCTCATGGCCCTGCTCGTCCGGGGACCAAGCAGCGAATCGGAAGAGAGATCACAGCATCTCCATGGTAACCGTACACCAGCAGCTACTGGTCGACACCTGTCGCTGTTTCAAGCTTCCGGACGCATTTTTTTTTAAATTTGTATCCGAAACTAATACAGGTAAGTTGAAGCCGCTTGATGAGAAATGTTTTTGCTGTTATACAGCAGCAAAGTATTTATTTCGTTGAAAGAACAACACCGAAACTGTTCGTAATTCGGCTTGCCTTCCTGGTACCGCCCTTCATTAAAGACCACAGCCCAGCTCTGAGTTGTATTTCACAGCATTAGTATTTGAACATACTCCAGGCCTACCTGTTGACCGAGGGTCAGGGATTAAGATGGCTATAATCCTTTTTTTTTATCTCTTTTTCTTTTATATTACTTGTGTCATTATATTTAAAAATGTTTTTATTATTATTATTGCTAGGTGTATAATTTGCATTTTATTCCAGTTTCCAGAATGACTTGTTTGCAAGTTACTCACTTGATGTGGTGTGACATATGTTAGGCCAATATTTGCTGAATCATTTTCCGTCAAATGATGCTTGTGTGCAGTTTATGACCTTGAAGCTTAGTGGTTCTCTTCAAAGGACAGTTATACTCCCCATGAGATACACCCACTTATGCCAATGCTGACGCTCTGTGTCCCGAGTGTAAATGTCATTATCCGTCATCATCCGATCCTGGACGAGCCCAGTTCTCTCTCCACCAATAGGGATGCTTGGAAGAGCACGCACATGGCTTGGCTTCATTTACATTTACATTTAGCAGACGCTTTTATCCAAAGCGACTTACAAAAAGTACATTTGTCAGAAGAAGGTGAAACATTCCATTGCTGTTAATACAGTAAGCAGGTCACCAGAACAAGTTTCAAGCATTCCAATTGCTAGCTTAACCATTGCTGTATACAACATCTGTATATACAAAGTCAAGTGCCAAGTTACAAAGAGCAATTATAAAGTGCCAAGATGTACAACATACGAGAGCATGAGGGTAGGGTGTTTTGTTTTTATTACTTATTTTATCTTATTTTACTTTTTTTTTTTTTGGGGGGGAGGGGGTGGTAGAGGATGGATGTTATGCAGGGTTCAGGTGAACTCTGAACAACGCTTACAATCATCCCCAGCAGTCTGAACAATGAGCTAGGCACGGCCCTATAGCCGTGTCACTTCCTGCCACCAAGAGTGAGAGGTGGAAGTGGTCAAGTTGGCAGGGTGAGAGATGGAAGAGGAGGAGCCGAGGTTACTTGGGGTGAAAAACATCTGGATGCAGGCGAACTTCTCCTGTAACATCTGGGAGGGCTGGGTGGATAAACAGTCCACATCACCCGTGGAACGAGTGCCAAGCGAACCGCTGCCAGCAGGTGCAAACTGTGGTCCCCGCAGGGTTAGCAGACAGCGCCGCTTCCACGCACCTCCTCAGATGGTTCACACGGAGACATGCCCCCTGCTGGGGTTCTGCCCGTTTCCAGCTACAGAAAGGAATGGCTTGGTGTTATCCTCCAGTGAGGTGGAGGTGGAGTCCAGCTGGGTCTAGATTCACTCGAACCCATCCAGAACCCAGTAGAGCTTGGAAAAAAGGGAACTCACCCTTACCCACAAGATGGTTGGCGCAAGCAAGATGGCACGAGCAAGATGGTTGATTTCAAGTTGCACGTCAACCCATCTATCCATCAACCTGGGTGTTTACCAATGTTGTTGTTGTTGTGGTAGATAAGGTGTTATCGCTATCATGCACCCTTCATCTTAACGTTGCAGCAATGTGCTTTAGTGATGGCAGGGACGTCGAGACACGACCGGGAGATGGTCGTCAGATCCAAGAGGCAGCTCTCTGCGTGCTCGGACCCCGTGGAGCGGCTACGGCTGCAGTGCCTTGCTCGGGGGTCCTCCGGCATCAAAGGCCTGGGCAGGTGAGGTCATCTCGTCTCATCCTTGTGTGTTCAGAGGGTCATATTTACTGCTGGTGTGTCCTTTTATGTTTAAGCAGTTTAGAACTATGGCCGTGATTCACCTTAGGTCAAATTTGTATTTTAATTTGTATAACTCCTTAATCGCAGTTGGACTCAAACGGCTTTACAGGCCATATATTCATGACACCTCCTAACCCTATCCTAGGCCAGTGTACTTTGGTTTTAGGGTGGCATGTACTTTGGACTGAATGCAGAATTCCACATTCAGGTCCCCCACCCAGCTGGCGTTTGGAACTAAGATGGCGGCTTCTATAGCACAGGCACATTGTTGCTTTTTATCTTGTACAGAACAACGGGCTCACCAAAACCTCTGGTGTGTCACATGTTGAGAGGTCTAATGTTACATTAGGAGAAGTAATTCTAATGCTATGGGAGAAGTGATTCTAATGCTATATAAGGAGCACTGATTCTAACTTTACAGTAGAACCACTGAATATGCAAACGCTATTTTTCTCCGTTTAATTGCAGCTCTTCAGATCGTATAAATCTTTCGCCTGTTACATTTAGCTGAAGTCTTAGTCTCTCCTGACTGACTTGTCTGCCATCTCCACAGTCCCTGAACAGCTCTTTCTCAATGTGACAACGGCCCCGGTAGTCTGGGCCGTGGTCCCTCTATGAAATGAGTCCTGCATGCTTTGACCCGGCGGCTGTGTTCTGCCGTTGAGCAGAACCTTCCGGATCATGGACGACAACAACAGCCGCAGTCTGGATGTCAAGGAGTTCCTGAAGGGACTGAGCGACTACGGGGTCCTCATGGAGAAGGAGGAGGCCCTGAAGCTCTTCCAGCTGTTTGACCGCGATGGCAGCGGCTTGATCGACTTTGAAGAGTTCCTCATCACCCTCAGGGTAACGGCATGGCAGAATGAATGTCCCCTAACCCTGGCCACCCTTACCTGACTGTCAGAGTGACGACATGATAGAATGAATGTCCCCTAACCCTGACCACCCTTACCTGACTGTCAGAGTGACGACATGATAGAATGAATGTCCCCTTACCCTAACCACCCTTACCTGACCCTGAGAGTAACGATATGGCAGAATGAATGTCCCCTTACCCTGACCACCCTTACCTGACCCTCAGAGTAACAACATGGCAGAATGAATGTCCCCTTACCCTGACCACCCTTTGACACACAGCCACCCATGTCCAACGCAAGGAAGGAGGTGATTATGGCAGCGTTTCGGAAGCTAGATAAGACGGGCGACGGCATCATCACAATCGATGACCTCAGGGGCGTCTACAACACCAAGCACCACCCCAAGTACCAGAATGGGGAATGGACGGAGGACCAAATATTTCGGAAGTTCCTGGACAGCTTTGACTCTCCAAACGACAAAGATGGAAAGGTGACAAATGCGCCTTTGTCTTGTCATGTAAAGTGTTGGTTTGTTCCTATTTATAGGTCCTATTTTAAGGTCCTAAATTCTGAGAGATGTAAATGTTCATAATTCTGCGAAATGTACGCTTGTTTTTTTTGTAGTTTTGCAGATAAGGTATGAAACATGTTAAACCATACACATGGTCACACATCAACAATAAGTGTAGTAGCGTTTTCAATCTTTCTGTTCCTGTCTGGCTACTACTTGTGGCTGAGTGGATCCTAGTCTTGATGCGTGTTTGAAATGATGAGCAGTTGTTTGAACCAAGTCGGTCCCTTTGTGACCATTTATTGATTCACATGGGTTGGTTAGTACATAAAACTTGTAAAGAAAAGTAGTAAGTAAGAAAAAAAATAAAATAAACTGTAGGGCTTTCTATTAAAGTCCAAACTTTAGGTAATATGTCACACTGCAGCACGGTCAAAAAACTGTAAGCCCTTCTCAGCCATGCCCAGATGCTGTGGCCTGCGCCTCTTAAGCTCTTCCACCTGGGCTGCACCTCCAGCAGCCTCCTCTGACATCCTGTAGGTGGGGACAGACAGACCTGTGCCCATGCAATCCATACAACCGAATCAATCAATCAGCCACTCTCATATAAACATGCACACAAACACACTTACTCACACTCTAATAAGAAAGAAAACATAAGAATTAACATAAAACTCAATTTGGCTCCTACATACCGGCCCCAAATTGTGTTTGTAGAGGCAAAGACAATTAATTCACTAAATATATAAATAAACTAGATAATATTGCGCGTAACTTATTTTCAATATTTACAACTTGAATCTCAAAATATTACAGGAAATCTTGAATCTTTTTTCCCATGTTCTGTACCTCTAATCACAGGAGCATCATCACCATCCAGCAGCAAGTACACTTTAGATCTCCAAACTTTTTTCGGTGGGGGCCACATCAACTTTCCTTTCCGTGATGGGGGGCCGACGCCAGTCTATAACAGGAAATTATATGGACCAAAGTGACAACCAATATTATCGTGGAGAATGTTAATACTCATCCATCCACTGCTGTTTAAAAACTCTACACTCTGAATTGATTTTCCGTTTTGACATTTTGTTATCCGACTGTCTTCCGTTCTTCCCGCCGAGCCCGCGCGCACTGGACACTTGATCACGAGCAAAGTCACGTCGGACTATACCATATTGTGTGTGTGTTTGGGGGGGAATTAGCTACTACTGTAAATAGTTCGTAAATAAGGTACATTTTAAGTAGAATGCCTTAATCATTAAGTGCGGATATTTTATAACAGGAAAATGCAATTTTAAAAAATAGGCCATGTTTAGAGGGATTGTTTGGGATTGTTAAGTGGGCCACTCCAATTGTTTAGGCGGGCCGGATGTGGCCCGCGGGCCGTACTTTGGCGTTCCCTGCTCTATAGCCTACACCCAGATAATGACAACATGAACCACTTGCTGCATTTAGCTTATTGAACTATTTCCACTGAGGAACCTAACCTTGGGGTTTACTAAAAACACCAAAAATGTATATATATATGTATATTTATGTAATATTACTAAATAAATACTACTCAGAAATGTGCTCTTTGAAAACAGACCAGGTGTTCGTCCAGGTAAGATTATGAAGGTTAAACTGTTTTGTGTTTGCCGACAGGTCCTGGGAATGTGCATCTCCATGACGTTGTTCTGTCACATCAGCAGCTCTGGGCTGGGCTACAAGCTATAGAGCACATGCCTTAAACGCAGACTATTGAGTTCATGCTTTTGTACAGTCTTTCGCCTTGAACCAGCATCTTCTTTTTATAAATCATTATTGTATATGAACCAGGGAAAATGTATTTATGCCGGCAACTAAATGTATGCAACATATTTCTCAACAACTGTTCTCTTTTAAAAATCCTATGGCCAAATAAATATGAAATATTAGAAATCCACATTCTGTGCGTTCGTCATTACCTCCTGACACCTTATTTGCCATATTGGTTAGGGTGAGGAATGCCAATGAGTTTACGAAGACTCCTGAAAGTGTCCAACTAACCAAAACATGCATGTTTCGCTGCTCATCTGCAGCGCGTGTGAATATAACTGCTTCCTCTTTCACCTCAAACCGCACGGCACAATCTATGGCGCAATCTGTCGCTCAGATTGCTCAGTCCAGTTAGTGTTGTACGGAAATGATGATGATATGACAAAACCCACACATTTAGTATTCCACAGTTTTATTTAAAGAATCCTGCATCATCAATATTTTAAGACAAAAAAAACTAAAAAAATACTAAGATTTCCTTTACATTTAAAATAATTGTTCTTTTTTTTCTCTCGAAACCGTCACACAAAAAAAATAGAAACAAGTACATTTTAATTAAAAAAGTAACTGTACAGAGCAGGATACACCATTTACTGCAAACGGATCACCCCTGAAACATCAGAAAACTATAGACCGTTAATTGCAATTCACCTAAAAGATATGCAGAAAGAACCCTATTCCAATATAACTCTTATTCTTGCTCCTCGTTTGCGTTGCGAGTGTGATTCCCGCGTCACGCAGGGCGTCCCCGTGATCCTCTTCTCCAGTGGGTTTCAAAGAGGGAAGCCGTGCTGGGGCAGGGGGCGGGGGGCAATCTTCTCAGGGGGACGTGATGTCAGTAACCATGGCAACTTGTCCCTTCTCCACTAGACATCCCGTTCAAATGCTGCCGTCCAACGTGCAGGTCATCCACTTACCGCGCTCACACTTTCCTCTCAACCTATCCTGAGCCTCCACAACGGAGTTCATAGCCAACGGCAGTCCATCAGGAAAGTGAGAAATCACAGATTCAGATCATTTCATGGAATATGTAGTCCATAAACTGGTAGTCCCACTAACCTGGGACTACAAATTATAAAATCAAAACCGATAAAAGCCTTGTCCTCATGAAAGGTCTTCTGAAAAACATCAGAATGGGAGCAGCCTCAGACCCATGGTCTATTCACCATACATCTATTCTCACAAAGGTGGGCTTGTGCCTTCTCGTTTTAAGTTCATCTCTGTATTTACTGACGGTAGACGGTGAAAGAGGTCATGCAGTAAAACCGTATGACTATTAAAACCCTGTCGCTCCTGAGGTCGGACACCTCCCTCCGCGTGTCACGACCCTTCCACCAGGAGCTGGGGTCCAGCTGAGCAGGGTGAGACAGTACCGTGCCACAGAAAATAAAGAAAAAAAAAAAGAAAAAAAAAAAGAAAAAGGTCCCACGAAACATGGCTTTTACATTTTTTGCAGAGCGCTCTCCCTCAAGTAAACATTGAATCCACCTAAAAAGATCCATGATTGCAGATTGAAAATGTCTGCACAGACATCAATAAATAACAGAAACGTGGGGAGCCCGACCCCAGAAAAACTTCCACCGCATTCCAAGTCCCAGACCAAAGACCCCCTCCCCATGACTGGAATGAGTATAAAGGACGATGAGGGGACCCAGCCCCTCGGCCCTGTGTCCCCCGCTAGGGTTCAGCACACCTGCACAGGTGGCCTTAAAACACAAGCAAGAAAAGCTGTGAGCCATTGTAAGCACTGTGCATCGTCACATCATGCCGATGACATCATGGGGACATCCATTCACAACCTGGTCACATCACGCTGACATCGTGGTCACATCTTGGTCACAGTCTACCCGTGACAATACATACAATATGAAAAAAAAATAGATATATTTCACCACAAGGTTCACAGAACATCAAAACCCACCTCCCGAAGCGTTACCAGCACACATTGAACCAGAACAGAAGCATAGTTATGGCTCTTTCTGTAGCAGGAATGCATGGTTCCTGATGGCGTCCAGCAGCAGCTAGACTACAGTGATGATGTGTTTCAGCCCTGGGCTCAGAACTCCTCAAGCGAACAGCGGAGAAGGTTCGGGCCATCAGCCTTGAAGAACGATCAAAGGTCATGTGGTGCCATGTGGTGAGCTACAGGGCCGTGCCGTCAGATCCAGAGCCCCCTCATGATGAAACCCTCAGCCCCCTCAGCTCTGACACAAGCCCTTAGGATGAATGTTAATATGGCTTACATTAGTTTAGAACAGTCTGACCACTTTGACAATCAACAATCTGGGAATGTCTCGACGCAAAGAGAAGTATTTGGTGGACGACCAATCACGTCCCTTTGTTCATGTTAGTTCAGGAAGTAGAGGCGAGGCCCGGCTGACCCTACAACCGTCAGACCCCTTAAGGACGCGGCAGAGAAGTGTTCAAAGAGAAACCACACATGGTGGAATCATCACAAGCAAGCCAGAATTGCCAAGATTAAATGTTTAGTTGTAGGCGTTACAAACCAGGTGTTCCAGAGTGCTACAGAGCGAGCTATGGGAACACAATGAGACAGCCCAAAGGGTTTCTCCTCAAGTCACCTTAAGATGGCAGGAGACGTGGTCTGCTGAGCTGCTGCTCTCCAGCCACCACTTGACCAACCCTGAGGGAAACGTCAGCTACCTGGAAAGCATCGCCGGGTGTGAACCAACACATGTCCTTTAACGTGACCACAGCCGATGTCTCGTAAGGCAGCTTGTGGGACGGGGCCGAGCGGGTGCTCGCTCTCCGCGGGAGCAGGGAGACGTCTGCAGGGCCGTCCTGAGGAGCATCCTGACCAGTCTTCTTTAAGAGTGGGATGGGGTTACAGGTTGCTATGCTTCACGAGGAACTCGTCACGCCATTCAGACGCTAGTTTCTGTGAGCTTCAGCGCATTCCTACCAATCCTTTCCTTAAAACCGTGCTCTTCAGAAAGTTGGAAGAAAGGTAGAACATTGACTAATTTATTCAAAATGTATAGTCCTTCAGACTAGGTTTCAAATGCATTAAATACTTTTTAATTAGATATAAAATTAGTAATTTTTCTATATATTACTTTGCCCGCGTAAGATTCTGATGTAAACAGGAGGTAGCCAGTACATTGCCAAAAAGTTATTGCACATTTTTAAACTTAAGTTTATAAAGGTGCAATAACTACTCCTTAATAATGAAGAGTACTTAGGTGCATCCAGTTGTTCGAGAAAAAGGCCCTTTCCTGATCAAATTGAAACGCATTTAAAAAGGTAAAAAGCAATTATAACGCCCTAGAATGTGCAGAGTATAAAGACCGTTGTGCTTAAACCACTCATTACCCTCAGACAGATTTCAAATAGACTTCTCCTATCCTGTGAAAGCATCGAAAAAGATTCTAGTCCTAAACGTTCAAAACACTCAACTCCTATCCTCAGAAAGCATTCAAAAGAGTCTACTCACTAACCTGACCCAGACTTCCCAGCAGCAGACTACGTGCATTGAAGGCCTCAACGACCATGTGCAGGTACAGTACTACAACTAGTGTGTGTGTGTGTGTGTGTATAGGTTTATTTTCTGTTTTTGAAATAACATGAAGTATTTGCGTTTTGCTTTCATTTTAAGCACTTGGAGGTGAAATTATTAAAGGGACAGAAG
>OMKQ01094990.1:0-12365 GCA_900302335.1 Phycis phycis
ACACACACAAACACACACACACACACACACACACACACACACACACACACACACACACACACACACACACACAATGTTAACAGTTCAAGTCGAAAGGAATAAAACTAGTCTGGTCTGAATGGAAACAGAATGGTCTGAAATGTATTTAACCAAGATATTGAGCAACATGTCTAAGTAATAGATTTTGACTGAGCTGCCCTCTTGAAAAAATTCATGTTTTAAGCGATATTTCTGGGTCCTGAAAAGCAGTGTCTCTTCTTTCTGTTGTTATAAGAGAGGAGATCTTTGTAAACTCAATTCTGAAACTGTTGTGTAATTATGCAGGAGCATGATTCCAAGGGCTTCACAGGCATTATCTGTGACCCATCTTTCTGACATTCGCCACGTTTTAGATTGGAGCAAAAACAACAGAAGTCACAGCACACCTTGGCAGAAGACCAGATGCTTTAAGACTTGAATGCATACTTTGGATCAAAACGTTGAATGAAGGCATGGACCTTTGTGCGTCATATTCTCTCAGTGGTTTGGTGTTCATCTTCCAAAGGGTGACACGTGTCACATGCCGGCATCTGGTGGGAATGGAGATGGTCCAACAGAATGGTTCCACTTCGGTACCACCAGAGTTCCTCGTCCAACAGACCTTCTGCAGAGCGCTGTTATCATACGGGCCAACCTGGAGCCCTCAGACACAGGGAGAAGTTCTGAAATTCCTATGTTACTTATTGAATGTTGATCATTCTTCTGCTAAAAAACACTAAATTAAATTAGGTTTAATCTCTGGTCCCACCCGCCCACTTCCCACCCCTCGGCAGCCAACCTGAGGTGATTAGCACTGGGCCCAAACTGATTTCACACTCCAGTGGTGCCCAGAGCAGGCCCAACAAAAACTGGAAGGCACATTAAGTCTCACAAATTAATTACCGCAATTTAGGTCCCACACTGTTTAGTATGTAACAGATACAGACAGAGCGAGGGCGGGCGAGCATGAAGTTGTATTAAGTCTTACTTTGGCCCCTCAGCAGGAACGCTGGGTGGGATTTTCAAGGAAATTAGGAAGAAATCCAAATACTCTGGAAGGTGTTTTGGTATTTAGTGACAAGACTGACCTTTTAAATGTTGGAATGCAGGTCAAAAATAAGGGGCAGGATGGGCTCCCAATATAGTTAATACCTGCCATTGAGGTGATGAAATGGGTGAGGTAGGAAGGAAGCTCAGGCCTGCCACCTACAAGTAGAAGAACAAGAGACAGAGACATTAGTAGAACATGAGATGAGTAGAAGAACAAGGGACAGGGACAGATTAGTAGAAGAGATAGAGTGAGCAACACCTAGTCCTAAATATGTAACAAGTGGTTCCCTCTTATTGTTAGCTTATAGAATGTCAGAAAGGCTGTTGTAATTCACCATCATGTTCACAAGGTGGGATTCTATACACTCTATTCCATCCCTGGGGTTGTTATATACATGCCACCGTTGGCATGTATATAACAACCCCATGTATATAACCACCCCTGGGGTGGTTATATACATGCCACCGTTGCATGCCTACTCATGCCACGTTGTCCAGACCAATCAGCCTTCAGATTGGGACCACCTCCAGCCAACGGGTCCTTTCCCCATCTTCATCTGTTTTCAGAATGTATTTCAGGTTTTGGGTGCTGATTCATTTCAAGCAGCAGGGAGGCAGGGAGCCCCGAATCAAGCTCAAGCAGTGCACCACCACCTCCAGTAGTGCCTATGGAAGCTCACGCTGAAACAGACTCAGACTCCATCCGGACCCCAGAGCCCACCGAGCCGGGCGGCCTGGCAGCGGGGAGACCATCACATCTCAGGTGAGCCAGAGTGTCGGCTATTCGAAATCCATGGGGTCCGTGGCGTGGACGGACACGGGGGAGCCCAGAGGATCATATGGCCTGCATCAATAGCCTCCACCTGCTCCAGATTGGATTCCTCAGCTGGGGAGATGGACGTGGACAAATGAAAACATTGATACGAAAACAACTCAACGAGACGCGTGAAAGCTTTGAATGTGATGATTCGTTTTCTGCCAACAACACTCAGCATATTGAGATGCTGGGACATGGATTGGCACACTGTGTGTACACTGTTTTATTGGATCAGAGCACTGAGGTGTGAGGGCTGATTAGAGCAGTGATGGTGGCGAGGCTTTGCTGAGTGGATTGACTTGTGAGGTGAACCCATTCAGGGGAAGGCATCATCACAGTATATCACCTGTACCAAGGCACTTTAGACATGTTCCTATCCAGACATTAGTTTCCCTCATGTTATTCTTGTTGCAGCAGGTAGACATAACAGGGCAAAACACATGTATGTAGTGCCTTCATGTATTTAGTCATGGTGTTGCTGAATATCTGCTCTTATTGCAGCAAGCTAAAGTGCATTTCATATATGAATGCAACAATTCGTTCCTCTGTATAGGATGGAGTTTATGTGACAGCTCAACATTTTCACCTTCACCCTTTAGTTTTACCTTAAGTTAAGTGTTTAACCTTATGATACCTTAATCAAGGTATTTAGCTAATGGTTTCAAATGACAATAAAACAATAAGTGGTTCAAGAAGTGGTTCTGAATTGTGGGGATAGTGACCATTTAGGTCTTGAACCTTTCATTCCGTCTATATAAAATTATATCATTATATTATTGAATTATATTATATCATACATCATATTATTATGTATTTTTGAACCTATCAAGTAGCTGCATCCTTCTGAGACTACTTAACAGGGCACATGTGTGTGTGTTGAGCCACAGGTCCTTCTTGTGTTATCGACAGCCTCTAACACAAGAAGAAGATCCCAAAACAATGGCTTATAACACATTTCAGTTTCCTAAAAAGGGACGTTTTTATTATTTGGTGTCCAAATCTTTGAAGCACAAAACCTTTTTGTTCCAAACATCTTCATCCCATCTCTCCTATGACCACATGACAGAGGCCTGTCCATCCTCATCAAGGCTCCATCGATACTTTGAGAGAAACCTCAAACACACAGAATTAGATCACATGCTGTGGGAATGAGGTTCAGCATTCGTCTGCCAATTGGCTCAAATGCACAACAACCTCGTGAAGTGTTTCATGTTGGTTTGACCACCCTTCATCCCCCATCATATAAAGACTGATCTAATACTTTCTGTCAATATTGTTGTGGATCAACAATCCCACTGCTGTAGCACTGCATGGTCATCACCCCCCCGGGCAGACCGGCCTGCACATCCCGCCAGGCGCTACAATCTCCAGCTCTGGGCTCCTGCATCGCTCAGTATACCGTTCAACATGGCAGAGATACCTTTTATTCTCTACTGGCAATACCGCTAACACACACACTCACATGCACGTGTGCAAACACACACAGCAGATTATAGATGACAAGGGTTCCTTCTCACTTGTTCCTGGGAGAGTCAGCTTCTGCACCTGTGACCTACCGACCCCTGTTCAAGCACACTGCAGGACCAAAATACAACGTGTGTGTGTGTGTGTGTGTGTGTGTGCTCTTTTTCACTTCAACGTTGACTTTTGAAAATGAAAGGGCAAAACCATCTTGCAGCCTTGAACCTGAAGGAACGTGAGTCTGACCTACAAAGATCATTCCCAGTCCCCCGTCCCTCTGGTTTTGTTGTCATTCCAATCAGACCCCCCCGGGACACAGTACCTGTCAGCCAGGACGGTCCTGGACTGGACCGGGCTCACACTGTGGAGCAGCTGGACCACTGCGTAGGTGGACAGCAATGTGGGCCCGGTGTCAAAGGTAAAGTGTGGACGTCAGGTCCGTGGTCCGATCTGCAGCATCCAATCAAAACCTGTTATATATATATAATATTTCTATGATTTATTTACGATGAAAAATGTCATCATCATCATCATCATCATCATCATCATCATTTATTTACAATGAAAAATGTGGATACTAATATCTCTTAATATATTTTATTCACAGTCACTTTGTTGACATGACTGTACTGCTTTTGTACCATGACTGTACTATTCACCTCACTTGGACTCAACTGAATGGCTCAAAATGACACGCAGATCCATTCGGTTTGAAGTAAGACGCACACACACATTTCTCCAGTGGTTCCCTGTTCCTCGGAGCACGAAGGCGTCCACGGTGGACCGCGTCACCGGGCCTCCGCAGCTCCACTGAGCGCCTAATTGCCATTCTTTTTATCCTGCTAATGATCAACACAGATGTACTTGTTTGAGCTCATTAGCATGCTATGTTTGTGTGAGCGTCTCTGAGCAGAAAGGTTAAAAGTCTCCCTTCTCAAAACAACAGGGCTTTTTTAATTGCTATTCAAAGTAAGCGGTTAACTATGTTCCCCGGTGAACTTGTGTGCCCCATCTTTCTTTACACGAGTACAGAAATAGTTCAAAATGTGTTACTTTCGTGGATGAAGACGAACACTGACCAGCGCAACATAGGCTACATCTTTCTCTGTGTGGACCTCACGGTGACCTTAGAGTAGGATTATGTTGTCCACTTAATGCACACACACTGCAGCTGTTGCCATGGTAACATGCCACAGCAGTTTGTAGTTGCCATGTGAAGACTTTAATATGGAGCTGATCTCTGTTGTTTGGTCTCCAGACCACAGTCCTTAAACGGTTGCATTGGTTCCTATACACAAAGAATAAACAGTGTGGGAAGGGCCTGAGGAGATGGTAAAAACACATATTTTCTGCCCTCATCTGCCCTCTACAACATTGCATGCTCAACACACAGTTTTACAATACAAACATGTAGTGGTGGCACACATTCACTCATTCATAGTCCCTGTCCTCACCACTGGATAAATAACCCAGTCACTCACTGGCTCACTCGTGGCCTCTCGTTATGTCAAGATGTTTTCATGTCACAATGAGATCTATTGTTGTTATAAAGAGATTCCCCTTTTCTCAATATAAAAATAGTCAATCAGTCAATCACAGTCAGTCACAACACACAATTATCCATATCCATAGCAACACCTTTTTCTGTGGTCTATGGAAACGCTTGCGAGTGTGGATGGTTTCCTGTAAGCAGCCCTACAGGCTACGCTGCCCACAAGCATATGGCTCCAGAACCAGAAAGCCTTCATTTGTATGCGCCAGTTGTCTCTGGGTGATGACACTGACAATTAGTATTATCATATTTAATCATTTAAATACAAGCACACAATGAAGCAATAACAGCACCAACGCTGGTTCTTGAGAGCCAGAAATACGGTCTTCGGATCTTCAAATGAACCCTCCTAATGTGCCATGATCTGAATAAACAACAAGAAGAAGACCTGGACATGATGACTGAAGATGTGATGTCTGTTTGTGTCGTTCCAGTGTGGTATCACCACACATCACACTTAGCATCTTCTCTGAACAGGAAAAGCAAGAAAGCAGCAGGCTGCTGCAGCAGAGGGAACAAGAGGAAAGGGAAATGCCTCAGATGATGGCGAGAGGGGAGCCCTCACACAGGTGATGAGAGGGAGCTGCTATGTGCTGACTGGAGACAAGCCGTACACAGCGAGGGACACAGAGGTACACAGAGGGACACAGCGTGTACACACAGAGGGACACAGAGGGACACGGTGGTACACAGCGAGGGACGCAGCCGTACAAACAGAGAGGGACACAGCTGTACACACAGAGAGGGACACAGCCGTACACACAGAGGGACACAGAGGGACACAGAGGGACACAGCTGTACACACACAGAGGGACACAGCCATACACACAAAGAGGGACACAGCCGGACACACAGAGCAGGACACAGCCGTACACACAGAGGGACACAGTGGTACACAGCGAGGGACACAGCCGTACACACAGAGGGACACAGAGGGACACAGAGGGACACAGCTGTACACACACAGAGGGACACAGCCGTACAAACAGAGAGGGACACAGAGGGACACAGCTGTACACACAGAGGGACACAGCCGTACACACAGAGGGACACAGAGGGACACAGCTGTACACACAGAGGGACACAGCCGTACACGCAGAGAGGGACACAGCCGTTCACACAGAGGGACACAGAGGGACACAGAGGGACACAGCTGTACACACACAGAGGGACACAGCCATACACACAAAGAGGGACACAGCCGGACACACAGAGCAGGACACAGCCGTACACACAGAGGGACACAGAGGGACACACAGAGGGACACAGCTGTACTCACAGAGAGGTACACAGCCGGACACAGAGAGGGACACTGGCCTTGTCAGTGTCAGTGCCACTAATGGTTTCACTCAGTGCAACTCAGTGAAACCTCTCTAGAGCAGGGCAGCCAGGCCCCTTCCTATAGATGGCCAGAGGACTTTACCCCTTTCTGAGGAAATAATGCATTGTAGGAACTGAATGTTCCACTAAGTGATACAGAGTGCAAAATATACACATCGATGCATTTAAAAAAAACTATACTACCCAGAAGCCCTGGCAGCTGTACAGTCGCTTCACCAAACTGAGGGACTCTGGGTTGACCTTTGATCATCTCTGGAGCACCGCGGCCTGATTCAGCTTCCATTCAGCCAGCGCTGACCTCGTGCTGCGGCAGCTGGGAGCCCAGAGATGAGCCTGTTACCTTGGTACCACAGTACGTACGCATAGTGTACGGTAGGTACCACAGTGTGTGTGTGTGTCTGTGTGTGTGTGTGTGTGTGTGTGTGTGTGTGTGTAGACGACTGGGTCAGGACCAGTCTGGTCGGGGTGTGAACAATGAGTCACATGGGTCACTTTTATGGTTATCCCTGAACATGTGGACCCTCATGCCAGAGGGGCTATTAGGCCTGCAACATATGGGCTCGCACACATCTCCGTGCACACACATTAGGTTCTGTAAATGGGCCATGCTAAAGGTCTTTTGTCCTTTAGTCCAATGGGCTTCGCGCAAGAGGGTGATTATGTGCAAATGGTCATGTAATGACGTGTTGGCTTTAGCTAATGTCCCTCTCAAATGTTCACGGCTTCAACTGAGCAATTTCCCTGAAAGACGCCATAAAGGACACGACTACCCTTGCATCCAGCAGGGTGCTGGATGCATGCTCTGAAGTAATATGTGGACACTACATTACCTCAGGTATTCATAAGCGGCTGGAGGGCCTACTATATGATTTCATTAATGTTTAATATCAGCAAGCATTAGTGTATGCTACAGTTAGCCATTTGTCCTCTAATCTAACATGAAATATTAAAATTCACTATTCATATCCTGTCGGTCAAATATTTGTCGGTAATGTTTCTATTCAGTGATGACTGCACACCTCCTGTAAATATGACTATATGATATGATATGAAATGAAATAATAGAATGTGAACTTTTGGAACAACAGGTAACTGATCTTTAGATAAAGATCAGTTCAGATGAAGCCAGTATGCTGAAACTCAAATAACTCAATGCGCTTTTTTCTTCCACTATAATATCATCATTTAAGAACCATCAATGCAAAATAGAAGCATTTCCCATGAGAACCTAATAAAGGAGCTGTCCAGTGCTGTCCAGATGTTAGTACCAAGCTCAAAAAGGACAAACCCTAACCTCTGTCTCACTGGTCTCACTCACCAACAGGTCTCACAGACACACTGTCCTCTGTCTCACTGGTCTCTCGGTCTCGGTCTCTCCCTATATACCAGATCTCTAGGCTCTGTAATCACATCACACGGTTTTTCCTATCACTGTTATGTGGACTACACTAAACTGTTCCTCTCCTTCCCCCCCTCAGACACTCTGATTGCAACATGCATCTCAGAATATTTGGCAGACATAAGCTCTTGGACAACTGCACATCAACTCAAGCTCAATCTCGCAAAGACTGAGCTTCTCTTCATACCGGGGAAAAACTGCCCTCACAGGGACCTACTGCAAGGAACCTGAGTGTAATACTCGACAACCAACTGTCCTGTACTGCAAACATCACACCAGATCCTGTAGATTTCCTCTCTACAACATCCGCAGGATCCGGCCATTCCTCACAAGGGAAGCGACACAGCTCCTGACCCAAGCACTTGTCATCTCCCGCCTCGATTACTGCTCTTAGATGGGCTCCCTGCAACCGTGATAAAACCTTTGCAGGGGATCCAGAATGCTGCAGCACGCATCGTGTTCAACCGACACAAATTCTCCCACGTGACAACCCTCTTCCATGACCTCCACTGGCTCCCTGTAGTGGCTCACATCAAATTCAAGACGATGGTACTGGCCTACAAAGCCGTTAATGGAACTGCCCCTACCTACCTCCAAGCGTCCACAATTCTTCTCCGTTTTGGCACCGCAGTGGTGGAACAAGCTCCCTGCCAATGTCAGAACTGCAGAGTCACTCCCCATCTTCCGCAAGAGACTCAAGACTCACTTGTTCAGAGTTCACCTGAACCCTGCATAACATCCATCCTCTACCTCTATAAAAAAAAAACCTACCCTCATGCTCTTGTATGTTGTACATCTTGGCACTTTATAATTGCTCTTTGTAACTTGGCACTTAGCCAGAGATGTTGTATACTAGCAATGGTTAACCTAGCAACTGATGTGCTTAAAACATGTTCTGGTGACTTTCTTACTGTATTAGCAGCAATGAAATGTTTCACCTTCTTCTGACAAATGTACTCTTTGTAAGTCACTTTGGATAAAAGCGTCTGCTAAACGCCCTCACAAAGCCTCTGTCTCTGTCTCACTGGTAGGTCATTCACCAGCAGGTCTCACTGATAAGTCATTCCCCACCAGGTCTCACAGAGACACTGTCCTCTGTCTCACTGGTAGGTCATTCACCAGCAGATCTGACAGACACACTGTCCTCTTCCTCAGTACCAATAATACAGTTACAAGGGACAAGATATATGCTGTTTGATCTGTTTCAATTGAATGAAGACCACCAGACATTATCCCATCAGTAATGTCTGGTGGTCGTAGTAAACACTACGCCAAGGCTAACACAGGGCCCAGGAACCATTCTCATTTCATGCTGCGTTCAGAAATAAAGCCTTAATCTTACCCCTCTTTCTCTTTGTACCGGCAGCAAACTTTACTATTACATTTTTACAGATTTGCTACAGTCTGTTGTATTATGTTGTTGATCTGCATTTTCACATGGAACGTGAAAAGAATGTGACAATGTGACATCTCCTCACGTCCTTTGTTCCCTTGTTTATTTTATCCTGCTCTCTCACACTCTCATCCTCTCTCATGCTCTCTCGCCCTATCTCTATCGCTCTCTGTCTCTCTCTTTCTCTCTCGCATTCTCTCTCTCTCTCTCTCTCTCTCTCTCTCTCTCTCTCTCTCTCTCTCTCTCTCTCCCTTACTTCCATCCATCCATCCATTTCTTCCACTTATCCGGGGCCGGGTCGCGGTGGCAGCAGCCTGAGCAAGGAACTCCAGACTCCCTTCTCCCCAGCAACGCTTTCCAGTTCCCCAGAGACGCAATTCTGAGGTTCCCAAACCAGACACTCTCATCACCTCGGCTGCGCCTCGAGATCCTGTCCAACACCCACTGAAAACGTGTTTGACTTTGTGCCGAGAATACGAACACAGCTCTGACTTTGGTTGTACAAGCACTGAATGGCTCGTATCAACGGCCCCGGTACCCCATACTCCCTCAGTACCCCCCACAGGATCCGCCAGGGGACACAGTCGTAAGCCTTCTCCATGTCCACAAAACACATGTAGACTGGATGGGCAAACTCCCACAACCCCCTTAGCAACACTGCAAGGGTAAAGAGCTGGTCCACTGTTCCATGGCCAGGACGGAATCTGCATTGTTCCTCCTGAATCTGGGGTTCGGCAATCGGCCGGAGTCTCCTTTCCAGCACCCTGGAGTAAACCTTCCTGGGGGGGCAGAGCAGTGTGATACCCCGATAATTGGAGCACACCCTCCGGTCCCCCTTTTTGAAAATGGGAACCACCACCCCGGTCTGCCACTCCACAGGTACTGTCCCCGACCTCCACGCGACACTGAAGAGGCGCGCCAGCCAGGACAGCCCAACAATGTCCAGAGCCTTCAGCTTCTCAGGGCGAATCTCATCCACACCTGGCGCCTTGCCACTGAGGAGCTTCTTGACTGCTTCAGAGACCTCTGCCAGGTATATGGACGAGGCTTCCCCCGAGTCTTCAGACTCTGCCTCTTCCACTGAGGACGTGTTGGTCGGGTTCAGGAGTTCCTCAAAGTGCTCTTTCCACCGCCGACAATAACTCCAGTCCGGGTCAGCAGTTCTCCTCCTCAGCTGAACACAGCCTGAGCCAAGCCCTGCTTTCCCTTCTCCATAGCCTCCCCGAACTCCTCCCACACCGGGGTTTTTGCTTCAGTGACCGCAGAAGCCGCAGCCCTTCTGGCCTCCCGGTACCTGTCTGCTGCTTCAAGAGACCCCTAGGCCAACCAAGCCCTTCAGCTTGACGGCCTCCTTCACCACTGGTGTCCACCAGTGGGTTCTTAGGTTACCGCCACGACAAGCACCGATGGCCTTCCGACCACAACTCCTAGCAGCCGCCTCTGCAGTGGAGGTTTTGAACATGACCCACTCGGATTCTATGTCCCCAACCTCCCCCGGGATGCACGAGAAATTCTTCCGGAGGTGAGAGTTGAAGACTTCGGGGCCTCCACCAGACATTCCCAGTTCACTCTCACCATCACTCTTTATGAGGTCTGTCCGGCAGCCTCCCCCGCCATCTGATCCAACCATCCGCCAGGTGGTGATCAGTTGACAGCTCTGCTCCTCTCTTCACCCGAGTGTTCAAGACATACGGCCACATATCTGATGATACGACCACAAAGTCGATCATCGTTCTTTGGCCTAAGGTGTTCTGGTAAGTACACTTACCCACCCTATGCTCGAACATGGTGTTCATTACGGCCAATCCATGACTAGCACCGAAGTCCAATAACAAAGCACCACTCGGGTTCAGATCAGGCAGGCCGTTCCTCCCAATTACCCCCCTCCAGGTTTCTCCATCGTTGCCCACGTGAGCGTTGAAGTCCCCCAGTAGAACTACAGAGTCCCCAGATGGGGTCCCTTCCAGGACACCACCCAGAGACTCCAAGAAGGCCGGATACTCTGAACTGCTGTTTGGTGCATAAGCACACACAACAGTCAGAGCCTTCCCCTCCACAACTTGTAGTCGCATAGAGGCGCCCCTCTCGTTCACTGGGGAGAACTCCAACACAGCGACGCTCAGCCAGGGACTTGTGAATATCCCCACACCCGCCTGGTGCCTCTTGCCCTGGGCAACTCCGGAAGAGGAGAGAGTCCAGCCCCTCTCCAGGAGTTTGGTTCCAGAGCCAGTGCTGTGCGTAGAGGTGAGCCCAACTATATCTAGTTGGTACCACTCCACCTCCCGTACCAGCTCCGGCTCCTTCCCTGCCAGAGAGGTGACATTCCACGTCCCTAGAACCAGTCTGTGATGCCGGGGATCAGCACGCCCAGGCCCCCGCCTATGCCTGCTGCCCGGCTTGCATAGCACCCAACCCCAATGTCTATCCCTGCAGGTGGTGGGCCCACAGGGTGTTTCCCTTACTTAACTTATTTTAAAGTTTACAGATGTTCAAATGATAATCTACTTGCTACTTGCTTAAACTATTTCAAATAATATTATTGATTAATCAAAAAAGATTAACACAGTAGGACACAGTGGGACCAGGGAGTACCAAGACACCAAAATGTGATTGAAAATTATCATTTTAAACTTTAATCCATAATCAAATGTTATATCAATGAATAAAGACATGGATAAAAAATACATGTATACATGAAGATATGAAGACATAAATATATTAAAACATAAAGACATGAAGACATAAAGATATGAAGACATGAAGACATAAAGACATACCAATATGAAGACATAAAGATATGAAGACATGAAGACGTAAAGACATGAAGACATATAGACCTAAAGATATGAGGACATAAAGACATGAAGAAAGACATACTGCCAGATAGAAAAACCAAACAACGTAGTTAATGCACCACTGAAATAAGATCTTGGTTTTGAGGACCCCCACACTTATTTCCCACCCCCTTGTTGCCACAGTTACCTCTGAGAGCCTCAGTACGGCCCCATGCTGGGTAGCATGGTAACTGGGCTTAGTATGTAACCAGCGAAACCAGCTACAGCACTATATTCTGCTAAACCAGGAGGAGATACAGATAGTGTCAGGAGATACTGTCATCCTGTATCTCCTGCTGGGAGAAAGGCTTTGATTCTGAGTTTGCTGGCTCTTCGTCTCTCGTCCACGTCCCACATCCCTGTCCTGTGTTTCAGGACACATTGAACACGCTGGGAGGCGTGTCCTGTGTTTCAGGACACATTGAACACACTTGGAGGCGTGTCCTGTGTCACAGGACACATTGAACATGCTGGAGGCATGTGTTTGTGGGTGGGTGGGG
>OMKQ01094998.1:0-11739 GCA_900302335.1 Phycis phycis
ACGTGTATATATATATATATATATATATATATACATATATATATATATATATATATATATATATATATATATATATACACACATATACACACACACATATACATATACATACATACACATACTGTAGATATGTAAAAAAGGTAATCTCCTGGGCAAACGGGGACAGTTTGATAATGATATAATGAAACAATAAGGAGGGTCTGTGTACCAGCTCTACATCTTGATGCCCTCCTGCTGGCTGAGCTGAGACAGAGTCTTCTTGATGCGCAGAGCGGTCAGGCGGGCAGCCCCGTTGGCGTACCAGCACTCCCTCATGATCTTAGCCATCACCCTCAGCGCCTGGTGGAGAGGAGATATCAGCGGGGAGAGCATCGCTCGTTACAGGGAACAGGAAAGGGTTCGAGGATCACGGGACTAAATCAAGCAGCCCTCTTGGGCTGCGGACATCCATTTACTCCATTCTACTCTACTCCAAGTTCAGCAGCCTCTCTGCAGCTGGAGCTTTGTTTGTCCAACACAAGGGACATGAACTGCCAGGAAGCTTCCTCCAGCAGCGCCCTCAAACAAACCCACAGGTTCTGTGTTGGCCACAGCACATGCTCAGACGTGAGGAGGCAGTGTAGAACAGTAGAGCTAACCGTTTCTGTAGATCAAGTACTGTACGTGGCGGGCGTCAGTTAAACACAGGCCAGGAGGGTCTGTGTTTAACTGAGCGGCTGCATTTCGTTCACTTCTGACTCCACGTGAAGCCCGCCGTTCCCGGCCGGGGTGAATGCAGAAGGCTCTCCGGCTGCCGGTCTCTGAGCATGTGCAGAGGCGTGCCAACAAAGAAAGGAACCTTGGGGAATTATTGGTTGGTGGATACCTTTAGTCTACCAGCGTCTACCAGCCTGAACCGTAAGATAGAGAGACAAGATAGAGACACGGCTGCGGGAGTCTGGACATATTTGATGTTGTTTATATGTTCAAACTTGCCTTGCAATAAAACCCAGGTGTCTGATTTGAATGTCACATGTGTACGAAACGAACGAAATGACAGATACACTTCTAATGTTGTCCAGTACAGCACAAGGTCAGTGCAGCACAAAGCAGTCTCAGTCTCTCTGTGATTGTCTTCACAAGTTGGCCTGCAGCCTCGTTCCTTGATGGAATCACAGCCTCTCTTTGATGGCATAAAACGTGATTGATGAAAATCTGTCTTTCAAATGAATAATGATGATTGATGATTCATTTAGCATTTTAGAAATACGGCAGATACTGTGCAGATACTGATACTGCAAATACTGTCTACCAGCTCTGGACTATGTCTCATTATTGACGTCTCATTATTGACGCTCTGAACTTCCATTCTGCGCTCCATTCTGACATGTTGATCATCACTGCACATACACATAAACACATCTACAAACTATCTGCATTAGCTGGCCATGGCCCTTTCTGAGAAAGGGTTCCGCTGGTGATGCCCCAGTGGGTTCACATAGGATCCCTGCTCCGTTAGCGTAGCCCTCCACAGGACCACTTCCTGTGGTGTCCAAAGAGGTAAAAGGGAGTAAGTATGAGAGCTGCACTAACAGTGAATTGTAGGCTATTGTGTGAACCAGCACCAGACCACAGTACTACTGGAGACATGCAGCACAGGACCAAACTTACACGGCTGCTGTGATGACAGTTACATATATGTTGTCTTATATTATTATTATTAGATTATTATTGTATCATTCTCTTTGTTAGTGCAGGTTGAGTGTGAGAGACCGAGCATCTCACGTGTTCAGATGGTTTTAAAACATGTGATGTATGTTTATGATATAGAATGCCATGGCCAGAGGCACGGTGATAAAAAGGCCTCTGCTTCATTCCCACTGCACATAATAATACTATACAACTCATCATTCTGTCTTGGTAACAAACTCCAGTCTCTCTGCAGTTCTGTGGAAAGCCGCAGAGGGAAGAGAGTCAGCATCATCAAAAAAAGAAAACGCATTCTAAGCTCTCGCTGTGTGTGTGTGTGTGTGTGTGTGTGTGTGTGTGTGTGTGAGAGAGTAAAAACTTCCTCATTTCCTGGCTGTTACTCACAGCAGACACAAATCAATCCCTTCGCTTCATCAAATTTGATTTGTTTTGTCTGACGTGATTTGTCTAATGCAAACACACCCACACCCAACACACACAAGCCACGCCATTAGGAGACAGCAACCTCACACAACCAGACAGGCCTACAGGTTGAACAGGTTACAACTAGACTCAACAGACGGCGAGGAGAACGGAAACAACAACGTGAGTCAGCTGAAGCTCTGCTCATGGCGACCTGACACTACACTGACAAGGTCCAGCACACTGCTAACCTTATGAGAAGCTCTGCCACCACAGCTAACCCTCTGAGAAGCTCTGCCAGGTTTAGTGTCAGGATTTTGGTTAGTCGGGGTTAGGGTTAGTCATGGTTAGGGTTAGTCAGCGTTGTCGCCACTTATGTTGACTCACTTTTCCTGCGAAAAAAGAACCAGCTAGATAACTAGACTAAATAGAACGAGCAAAAAAAGGTGTTTGATAGAACAAATTATTTGAAAGTACCATGGTGGTGTGCATCAATATCTAGAAATAAGACGCATCCGAGATGATCCATTCATAATCTCTGAAGAAGATTATGAAGAACACTGAGAAGAACAACGCTACAGTGTAGACACTAAGAAGAACAATGCTACAGTGTGGACACCAAGAAGAACAACGCTACAGTGTGGACACCAAGAAGCTGGCTGAGCACCTCGTTGTACACATTCATACCTCACAGCTCTGCCAGCGGTTGGGAATGTTTGGGCGTAGCTTCTGCTCACACACCACCTTCTTCATCTCCTCCACCGAGGGATCGGACTGCACCAGGTCATGGTAGGGCAGCTGGTAGTCTTCGTGAATGCCTGCGGGAAACATAGTGGGCTGCATCACGGAGAGTAAAGGTAATGGCAGACCAGTGTTTGTTTCTACCCCTAACCCTACCTAACCCTTAACCCTAACCCCATAACCCTACCTAACTCGAACCCTTAACCCTAACCCCACCTAACCCTTAACCCTACCTAACCCTAACCCTAGCCCTGCCTCACCCTTAACCCTCACCCCCTAACCCTAACTAACCCTAACCCTTAACCCTAACGCTGGGGTGAAACGGTCAAGTAATCCACCAGAACATCAGCTCAATTCTAAGAGCATGTGTAAGTTTGAAGTCAAATGACACTGTAATATATACTACATATAAAGTTAAATGACACTATGAAGCAATATCTTCAGACGGTATCAGTTGACAACGTGTTTCGGTCGAAAGGCTCCTGCACATTGGCCGAGGAAAAGCATAGAATGGTTTCCAACATTCTAGTTGCCAGAACCTGATGTTCTGGTGATGTTATACTTCATGATATATATATATATATATACACACACATACACACACCTCATGATATATACCTATATATACACCTCATGATATGTACCTATATATACCTCATGATACCTGATGAGACGGCCAGGAAGACCTCTTCCCTTCCTTCCATTTCTCAGGGGTTACCCGAGGCTAAAGTCAGTCTGTATTTGAGCCAGTCTATCTGGCAACACAGTTCTGTCCCTCCTGTTGTACAGCAACAGGGAGTCACATCTCAACAGGACCTTCATGTCATCTCCATGGCAGCAGACGTGTCTCATACTGGTAACACCGTCTCTAGCTCCCTGCGTCACGCAATTCAGAGCGTGAATATCTGTTGAATATCCAATATCTTTCTAACTTATCAAAAGAAATCTCCATGTGCAGGACGAGCCCCCAGCACCCTAGGACTGCCTCCTACTGCGAACTGAATGCGTGAAACCCCATGCCTCCTCCTCCATACCTCCCATGGAGCACCGGCTGGCAATTTCCCAGAAGACCAGGCCCATGGCGTAGATGTCAGCCCTCTTGAAGGACTCAAAGTGTTTCATGTTGATGGAGTCATCCAGCACCTCGGGGGCCATGTACCTGAGAAGAAACAACAATCCTTTAAAGACGCCGTCGCCAAGAGTAGAAATCTATCGGCTAACTTTGAACACTTTGGAGTCGCTTTGCAAAGACACTGTACACCGTGACAATGGTCTGTCCAAGTGCACAGGGTTTCAATATGAATTGGTGGATTGTTCTGGTAACTTTCTTACTGTATTAGCAGCAATTCACTGTTTCACCTTCTGATGACAAATGTACTCTTTGTAAGTCGCTTTGGATAAAAGCGTCTGCTAAATGCCCTAAATGTAAATGGACTGATTCAAATGGACCAACCAGAAACAGCGTTAGAGAGAAGCGCACACCACATATCTTGGAGGAGCGCTGAGGATCAGCGACACCAGGCAGGATCCACAAAGCTGTCACGTGTTCACACAAACGCAATGAAAAGACACGGGCCTATTCTGACTCCACACTAATGCTGTGGAAATCTAATCTCATAGAATCAATCTGATAGAAATCTATTCTAATAGAATCAATCTGATAGAAATCTAAGCTAATAGAATAAATCTGATCGAAATCTAAAGTTCTTTCAGCTCATTGACACAGCTGCTTGGTCTGGAAACAAGATAACATCTTAGAGGCTACAATTATTTAACTGTTTACTATCGCGGATCACAACAATGAGTAATATACAAATATACAAGGGCATTTATGTGACGTGATTGACTAAAATAATAAAAAAGTACATCAAAAAAAGGATGATCACACGACCAATTTGCCAGAATACCTTGAGGACCCACATCAGGCATACAGGGATCATGTGATCTCTCACCTCAAAACATAAAGTGCTGCTGATTCAAGTTATGAAAAGAAAGAGCAGAGTGGAAGAGTGGAAGACATTTTGAATCTAAACCTTTCCTCCCTACGTTTGTCCACCATTGATTATTGTTGCATTCATCCACCTCTGACAGGCGAGATGGATTCATCAAACCAATCACGGTAGCCAGGCCCTGATTGGTCAGACATGAGCCAGGGGCGGTCTCCCGGCTCATACCTGACCAATCGTCTCATTTGAGTAGTCAACTCTAAAACAGATAATCTCACAGCACATTCTAACATTATAATAGTATGGATGGCTATGCAATTTCGAACAAATTACAATGTCATGTTGGGCTTCCCTCGCTGAAGTAGGGTTAGTTCAGGTTAGCTCAGGGTTAGGTTCAGGTCATTTAGCCCAGGGTTAGGGTCAGGGAAGGTTAGCTCAGGGTTAGGGTTAGGTCAGGTTAGCTCAGGTTTTTCAGTCAAAATTGCCTATATATGGACTACAGCATCCACTCAGTTCATCTCCAGGTCAATTCACAGAGATGTGAGGGAGTGTTTGTGTGGCGCTACATTATATATATTATCATTATATACAGTATATATTACTCTGTACTCAGTACTCTGTCGCAGGGGGGACAGTATGCAAACATCCAAGTATATTGGGATAACCAACATAATATATCTAACCCTAACCCTTAACGCCTGCCACTTTCCAAACCACAGAACATCAGAGAAGCCAAATGTTGACCCTGCAGACAGCAGTAGTACTCAGTAGTCCAATCACTTTGATCAGAATATACCAACCTTACCATCAGTGCCGCCCTGCACACAAGATCACTGTCTGAAAGTCCACCGCCTCTTCAACACCCTCCCTCGTCGACATACCAGCAGAGAACCCCTCAGCTTGTATTTCCTAACCCTGAGATTCAGCTGTCTCACTGAGCTCAATCATTTCTTCAACGTGTCTTCTTCCTCCGGGGCCCATGGGAAGCAGCCTACGGCCGGACTCCAGTAGTCCAATGACCACCAGCCCAGCCAGCAAGCGTACTGCTCAGGCTGACACTTCTGCGCAGCAGCGGTTGGAGAACGGTGGGGATCAAACTATTAATTTAGGTTCTGTTCATGTTTCGAATTGACGTCGTCTTCTGTTGAGGACACGGCTCTCTTCTGTCTCTCAAACATGCCAGACTACTGAATGATTTAGCAGCCCCATCGCGCTCTGGCATCCACAGAGCAGAGAGCACTACGTGGAGTGAGAAGTGAGAATACAGAAGGAGGAGAGCATGGAAAACAAGACAGTAAACAGAACCTGAGGTTCTGAGTCCAGGTGCACTCGTTCAACCCAGCTCAATTGAACATCCATGTTGCGTCAACACATTCACTCACTGTCATCATCTTACGAGGATAACTTGTGTGGACCTATTCACGGTCTGGTATAATTGTAGAGTTTAGACACCCTTATCTCCCTATAGCTATCTACCTGGGCTCCAGGGCACATCCACAGAGCGAGCTCATTATTCAGGGTGCATTGATGCTAATATCTTCTGGAAAAGAGCATTGAATCCACAGTTATGATCTGTACGCTAGCTGCCTGACAGTTTATCTGCATCTGTTCTAATATTCATATCATAGGTTTAGGTATCAATATAAATCACTGTTAATATACTGGAAGGTTCATTCAGGTTTGACCCAGAGATACCACACATTCCAGCCTAATAACGGCACTAACAACGTTAGTGACATGTAGTGTCTGAAGACCCCAAAGGTGACTGCCATCACTGAGTGTGAGGGCAGACGATGGAGAGGTGTGAGTGACTAAAGTGTAGGAGTGTTTTTTCCTTCAAGCCATGTGCTGAAATAGTAAACTTGGATTTGGTAAATGGATTAAAAGGCTGTTTGGTAGTGGCAGGTCCACGTTGTTCCTACAGCAAAGTTTGTTCTGTTCCTGTCTGGTGATTTCTCTGGTGATTATCGGGGCACAGACAGAAAATACACCACGTGTTATTTTGATTTCAGTACAGCTTAATGGAGCCAAAAAGCCTTTTACTGACTTGTTTGTCCCTCCGCTCAATCGGTACAAGCCCTCATCCAAACTGAATAGAAGAGAAGTTCAAGCAAAAAGACAGTAATGTGTTCTAACCATAATAGCATACAGGGAGGAGGTCCAGTGCCTCGCTGGACCTCCTCGCTGCGCCAACAACAACCTGTCCCTCAATGCCACGAAGACCAAAGAGATTATTGTGGGTTACAGAAAGTCTAAAGGTGGCGCACCGCCCCCTCCCCCCTCCACATCAACGGGACGGAGGTTGAGCGTGTCACCAGCTTTAAGTGTCTGGGAGTCCACATCTCCGAGAACCTCTCCTGGTCCCTCAACACCTCTGCTCTGATCAAGAAGGCTCACCAGCACCTCTTCTTCTTGAGGAGACCAAAAAAGGCCCAACTGTTTCCTCAGATCCTGGTGAACTTCTACCGCAGCACCATCAAGAGCATGCTAACCAACTGTGTCACGGTGTGGTATGGTGTGCTCCACCTCGGACCGGAAAGCACTGCAGAGGGGGGTGAAAATTGCCCAATGCATCACTGGTTCCCCGCTCCCCTCCATCGAGGCTGTCCAGAGGAAGTGGTGCCTGCGTAAGGCACGCAGCATCGCACAGGACAATTCTCACCCCAACCATAGACTGTTTACCCTCCTCCCCTCTGGAAAGCGCTACAGGTCTCTGGGCACCCGGACCAGCAGGTTCAGGGGAAGCTTTTTCCCTCAGGCTGTCACCCTCCTGAACTCCACACCAAAGGGAACGTTGCGCCCCCCCCCCCTACAGGACATTATATTCACCGGTAATTTGGTGATGTCTCTTTGGGACAGCACCTGATCCCTCTTTGACCTTGACGGCTGACGTCCTTTGTATTATCACAGTGAAATATAGAAACATAAATATCAAAGATTGAAACCTTTATTTCTATAGAGGGCAGAGCAGGTGAAAACGGTTCATTGCTCTTTCTCTGGGTCATTTGAGTTTCACATCAATTTCAGAGACAACAAGTGGAAACCAATGGGCTCCCCCAGACGGCGAGACCCCCCTGAATTACGACCCGTTGCCCGGGGCACGTAGCCCGGGGCAACGGGCCTGACAGTTCTACAGGCCACTTCACCCTAACCCACAAACACACCGTCACTGTCTATGGCCGATGGTCAAGCTGTGGATCTGGCAGCATTTATAGAGTGCTTTTATTGTCAATCATCTAACGTGCCTGAACAATCAATTCTCATGTACATATAAACCAAATCAATTCATTCCACTCATGTACATTCAAACCGATCAATTCATTTCACTCATGCACATTCAAACCGATCAATTCATTTCACTCATGCACATTCAAACCGATCAATTCATCTCACTCACGTTACCAACCAATCAATTCTCACTCATGTACATACCAACTAAAAGAGAGCCAGCAGGAGACAAATAGGAGTTGATAAGAGATACAAGCTGAGGACAACCCTGGAGTCACATCACTTAACAACCATGTCTCGCCTGCGTGCGGTCCACCCCGGGCTGCTTACCGCTTGGTTCCCACTCTGTGGTTGGGGGCGATGTCGATGGTGTCTGTGGCCGAGTCGTGGCGGACGGCCAGGCCCAGGTCCGCGATGCAACAGGTCCCGTTCTTCTTGACCAGGATGTTCTTGGACTTCAGGTCTCTGTGGGCAATGGCCGGCTTTCCTAGGGATCAGAGACAGGAGAGAGGCTGAATTACACACGTTATTCCATTGGCGAGTGAGAAAGACGCACTCTCAGAAACACGCGTGCGTGTGTGTGTGTGTGTGTGTGTGTGCATGCGTTACCTTGTGTCCCCACTATCTCCATGTGTAGATGGGCCAGGCCGCTGGCGGTGGACAGCGACAGCTTGATCATGCCCTCCACAGTCACCGTATAGCGGTTCAGGTAGTCGAACAGAGAGCCGTGCTCGTGGTAGTCCGACACCAGCCACAGCTGGGTCCACGTTCCGTTATCTGAGACACGATGAGGAATATCGAGGGACAGGGTCAAGAAATAAACCTTCATGGTGTAGTCAGCTATTGCACCAAAAATATTTGACGGCGTAAATACTGCATTTACCGGAGTTATTGAATTGAAGCTGACAAAATGGTTCAGGCTGGACAGAGAATGGAGGACATACATATTTCACATATTATGTCAAAACAGTAGGCAAGGAAAACCTTGGGTAGGGAGAAGACCGAAGAAAGTGGACGACAGATCAGCCTCAAGCCTTTGGAGCCAAAGTTCTCTGGAACTACGGCAAAACATCAAAGCTAGTGAGCAGCAAGAGGTCACAACCTATTGCTGCTGCTATTGGACACTGCAGTGGGTAAGCACCAGGCTTCAAGGCTAGCACTGCAGTGGGTAACCACCGGGCTTTAAGGATAGCACTGCAGTGGGTAACCACCGGGCTTTAAGGCTAGCACTGCAGTGGGTAACCACCGGGCTTCAAGGCTAGCACTGCAGTGGGTAACCACCGGGCTTTAAGGCTAGCACTGCAGTGGGTAACCACCGGGCTTTAAGGATAGCACTGCAGTGGGTAACCACCAGGCTTTAAGGTTAGCACTGCAGTGGGTAACCACCAGGCTTTAAGGCTAGCGCTAAAGAGCAGGACAACTGAGAGGAAGGGGGACAGAGAGAGACAGAGACAGAAAGAGAGACAGAGTGAAAGCCAGAGAGAGACAGAGACTGAGAGAGACAGAGAGAGACAGAGACAGAGACAGATAGGCAGTAAAAGGGTTAACATATTCCTCTAAGACACTTTAAAATAAGTGTCAAAGAAAATCTTTCAATATCTTTAATGACTTTTAAATGTGTCATACCAATTTAGCTATTTTGGTTTTGTAGACCCTCTTCACTTAAACCCTATTTTAGTCCTGGTACTCTGATAATGTTGCATCCATCACTGATGCACACAGCCTACTCCAGACATGCCAGCAGACAGTTAGCGTGTTGGTGGGAATGGGGCCAACAGCGCCCACACAGTGTCTACAAACCAGTCTATTTATGTCCCCTGCTCACCTACACACCATCTAAACTCTGTGAGCTGATAACCTTGCTTCTTCTACAGCTAACAGGTCCAACTCAGTCATCAGCTAGATAATGAAGCTTGACCCCACACGGCGAACCCAGCCCCGCACCCATGTACAATGTTTGGAAGGCAGAAGGGTAGCATAACAGTCAAATGTATTTAAAAGCTTCTGTAGTCACAGCTGTGACTATGTGCATTTCAAGATAACTAGTTTCAGGATTTTGTTTTGAGCAGCATAAAATAAAAGTGATTAATACAAACAGCCAGCGATGTCAGCGTGTACAGTCTAAAGGCTCCCAGGGACAACACTGGTTAGGGTTCTCCGAGCGGTGCCGCGTTCTAGCGAGGGGCAGGAGGAGGACCGCCGGAGGAACACCAGCTCAGGGGAGCAGGGGAGCAGAGGAGCAGAGGGGCTGGGGCTCTCCTATTTTAGAATCCCTTTTTAACTGTTTAACCGACAGCCTGAAATCGGCCGGTTAAAGTGGTTGAGTGTGAACCTTTGTTGTCGGCGGCGATGAAGCCCAAGATGTTCTCGTGTCTCAGCATGACCGTCTGGTAGATCTCCGCCTCCCGGAACCAGGAGCGCTCCTCACGGGACGAGAAGATCTTCACGGCCACCTCCTCGCCGCGCCACTTCCCGCGCCACACCTCCCCGAAGCGTCCCTTGCCGATGCTCTCCTGCAGGATGATGGTTCTGGCGATGGTACGCTGGACCAGCAAGGGCAGCCCTGTTGGGCGGAGGTGGAAGTGCAGGGTCAAAGGTCAAAAGTCTTTCGGACAAACAATCCAGCCTCTCTTGGCAGACACTTCCAAGTTCCTCTGTGTGAGAAGGACCTCATTTGCCGATACCGAAAGCATGTGTGTGTGTGTGTGTATCGCAAGTTTTGCAGTACACAGAAGAGCTGCTGGCTGGAACAGACTCTCCTGGTGGGCCTGAGGGGCATTGCGTTGAGAGCAGCTGCTCTGGTGTTGGTGGAGGATTGTGAGATAAAGTCTAAGCTGTACATCCCACAAGACGAGGCCTCTTGACACAGTGAGCTTCACACAAGGAAACGGGGAGGAGAAAGGGCTTACTGCCTTTAAATGCATTCTCTCTGATCATAATTTACGAATAAAAGTGCTGTAATGGTTCCTAATTATCTGAGCTCTGCTGCTTATTAACAGCCTCTTAGAATCTCATTCTCGCCCACTCGAGCCCTTTCCAAAGTGCAAACTAAAACAGAATCAATAATTGTTAGTTCCAAGTTGTTGAACTACAACTGTAACTTGTAACTGTGTATTGTAATATATTGTATATATCGTAATATATGTATTGTCATATAAAGAGTGCCCCTTTGCAGGGCCTTGTTCGGGACAACAAGCCTTCAACAGCCTACCTTCTTTTGTTCATCGTGTTATTAAAGCTTTTCCCAGAGAAACTAGAATACATGGACTAGGCTAAGGTCATGGGACTAGGCTAAGCTAATGGGATAATAGGACTAGGCTAAACTAATTAGATAATAGCACTAGGCTAAACCAATAGGGTAAAAGAATTAGGCTAAGCTTATAAGATAATAGGACTAGGCTAAACCAATAGGATAAAAAGGACTAGGCTAAGCTAATAAGACAATAGGACTAGGCGAAACCAATAGGATAAAAGGACTAGGCTAAGCTAATTAGATAATAGCACTAGGCTAAACCAATAGGGTAAAAGAATTAGGCTAAGCTTATAAGATAATAGGACTAGGCTAAACCAATAGGATAAAAAGGACTAGGCTAAGCTAATAAGACAATAGGACTAGGCGAAACCAATAGGATAAAAGGACTAGGCTAAGCTAATTAGATAATAGCACTAGGCTAAACCAATAGGGTAAAAGAATTAGGCTAAGCTTATAAGATAATAGGACTAGGCTAAACCA
>OMKQ01095001.1:0-10074 GCA_900302335.1 Phycis phycis
AAAGAATGCGGAGAGGAAGAAATAAATACAAATTTAAAGTAAGAAAAAAAAATAAAGGAAAGACAAAGAGATGGAAGAACAGAAGAAAAACGAAAAGAAAAAACAAAACAAAGAACGAAGAGAGAGACACGTCGTTGATTAAAATGTCTAATTACGAAACGTGTTACTTCCCGATCAGTGGGTGGACACGAGGAAAGCCAGAGCGCCGCGTGGGTTACCTTGAGCTCGGCCCGGCAGGCTTCCACCTCCTTGACGTCATTGGGAACCGTTTGGACGTCACGCAGCTTGTCTTCGTACTTCTTGAGCACGCCCTCCGCCCCCTGGCTGCTTCGGATCACCAGCTCCACCGTCTTCAGCCTGACGTGACGGAGAAGAGGAAGAATCACATTGCGTCATTTAAAAAAAAACGGCTCAGTATCATTAAGGACTCACTGAATCAAATTCATGTTTGGCCATGCGTAGAAGAAGACAGGACCTTTCGGCCTTTATTGGTCATTCTCAGTTTTTTTTTAGATATGGGGATAAAATTGGTTCTCTGCATTTCACCCATCCTATGGTACATAGGAGCGCCCGGCGAGCAAGTTGGGGTTTGGTGTCTTGCTCAAGGACACTTTGACATGCAGACAGTATGGAAGTGGGGATCGAGGGGATTGAACCACCGACCCCCACGGTTAGCGGATTAGCTCTGTCCACCCTCTCTACCCACTGAGCGACTGCCGCCCCTCTGCCTGCCCCAGTGTGCAGTTTAAACAAAAAACAAATGCCTGTATTTCTTTCAATCTATTGGACGTCTACAGTAAGTCAAATGGGTCCGGGTCTTTCTGAACTCACTTCTCCAGGTAAACGGAGGACAGCATGTGGGCGTGGTCCATCTTCTGCACGGTGACCTGGAGCTCGGAGCGCAGGGCCGGGGCGGCTGCGGGCTGCTGGGGGGCGGACAGCACCTCCTGGGTCTTCTGGGACACCGTGTCCACCTCCTTCTTGATGCGGTCCAGCTCGTTGTGCTCTTTCTGCGGGGGACCAGCGGGGAGGGGGGGGATCAACGTGAGGTCACAGCGCGGTGGCGCGGTGAGCGGGACCGCGTGGTGCCGTTCACACAGTACGGACGACCGCGTCGGGGCGCATCGTGTATTCGTTCCCATCATGTGTGATACGTGTTAATTACATTCCGTACTGATAGTATATATCATGTGTCATGTTCATATTCATCCCATACTGATATTATATGTCAGATCACTGTTCTATTGTATTTTTACAATTCCATTGCATTTTTGTATTTATTTTATTTTTATTATTTTTTCTTTTTGGTATTTTATTTTATTAAAAAAATGTGTATTGTATGTATATATATATATATATGTACGCTGGCTGCTACGGCGACCCAATTTCCCTTCGGGGATTAATAAAGTCTCAATCTATCTCTACCCATCTATCCATCTATCATTCTATTGCGTGAAGTGCACACACGTGCCTGACCAGTTGAGCGTGTGTTCAAGTGTGTTCGAGGCCTCAGCACTGTACCTTCTGCTCTGTGGTTTTGAGAAGGCATTCCCTCAGGGGTTCCTCCCCCAGGGGCCGACGGATGCGGCTGACCGTGTGTGCCTCGCAGTCCTCGATGCGCACGCGCAGATCCTTCAGCTGGGAGGTGTACGACTTGCACACGGACTCGTTCTGCTCACCTGTGAGGCCGCGCGGTGAAGGAACCGAAGCGAAAGGGAGGCGGGGTTAAACACACGATCACTGCAGGGAGATCTCGATGAAGGTTGCATGTGGATATCAGGTTGCGCACCACGGCGTTGCGTGTTTACAGTTTGTTATTGCAGATGGGTTGCCTGAATTAGGGGCGATGTCTGCTGAAACTTCAAACACACGTATTGCAAGCCAGCACAACACAGTGTTTGGTTGCAATATCTATTCACCATCTCTTCAAAGCTCACATTCAGTGTTCTGTGTGCTAGGCCGCGACACACACTCAAAAGTACATTCAAAGCGTACATACGCAACAAATAATTTCAGGCGAGAAGCTATTCAGTGACACTGTTTAACCTGTGTGTGTGTGTGTGTGTGTGGCAACAATGAATGGCTGCTCATAACCAGCCTATTTAGCATCCTACTGCATCAAAACCACTGAGCCGTGAACCAAAACAATCGGTGAACACATGCGGTCATCCAGAGTCCTCGTGAGCCGGGCGAAGCTGAATCGTGGGTCGTGTGAATCATACTGTTTACCGTGTGGACCGAGCAACACAAATAAAAATACGCGTTCTCAGACGTCCCATTTGTGGTTCAAAAGCATCGGCCATACACATGCTCGCTGAGCCAAGACGAAACAAAAATGGCCTCTGTTCAGCTGAACCATCACTCACCTTTGTGTTTAAAAACCACTGACCCTAAAAAAAAGGCGAATGCACAATTACATTCAAGGTTTCCCAGACGAGCGCACAGGATATCTCTGTTGGAGTCCCTCACTCAGGTGAAGGTACGCACGGGCGGCTGACAATCGCAGGTGCGTGTGTCCCTCACCTTTCTCCACGGAGTTGAGCAGGTTGTCGAAGAACTGGGTGGTCTTGTTGTACTCGTCCTCCACCAGCAGCTGGTCATCGGGGCTGAACTGCTGGGAGTCCTGGGAGTCGCGCAGGAAGTCCTGGTAGTGGAGCTGCAGGTTCCGGATCATCAGCCTGTACTCATCTGGCTTCATGCTCTTGAACTGCGGGAGGAGGTGGGGGGAGGAGAGCTCACGTTAGATTACAGTCCGAGGCCCACCGTGCCTCTCCAGCTTAGAGTAGTACGCTGTTTTGCACCGAAGCACAACAAATAGATGACGATTTTGACTTCGGAGCCGACGGCTCAGAATTACACTGTGAAAGATCTTCCTGCGGTATTTAGATTGTCTTGTCAATGGTAACACATCTTAATTAGAATTACTCCCTCATCAGGTAGGCTGTTTTACTCATCACACTACACATTTAGTGATAGTGAATGAAGGGGCCAAAGCCGACACCATAACTGTGAACAGCGATGCTGACCATGGTGATGTTCCAGGAGCGGATCTGTGTGATGTCTCTCATCAGGTATTGCCATGACAACAGACTCTTCATGTCCACATGCAGCCGCTGCCACAGAGTGACCATCTGCTGGTGGCTGGTGTCCAGACTGGGGAGGGAACACAACGTTAGAAAATACACAATTATACAATGTATTTGTATCTCCATATCTTTGCTTACATATTCTTATATATATATATATACTGTCCTGTATGTCTGCTGCATTGACACTGATATTTCACATCTGGAATCTATCTAAAGTTGTTCTCATCTCATATTGCCACAACTTTAGAAATCCCCGGCTTCTGAACAAGAGACACAGTAGAACAGCGTAGCATAGCATAGTATAGTTTTCTCCTGACCTCGCCACGCTGTCCATAGCATCCTTGTTGACCGGGGGAACCATGAAGCACACAGAGGGCACCACGGCCTCGTTGCCCGAGCGGTTCAGGACCTTCCACTTGAAAGGCTGCGAGTTGTTGAGCAGGGCGCACTCGTCTCCCTTATGGACTGTGATCTGCAAACAACCACAGACGGAACGCGGTCAGACCACCGGCGGTGTCCTAGCTAAACCCATCCAAAGACGTTTGGAGCGTTCCTCGGATTTTTAGACGGGGGAACGAAGATGTCGGGAGTGCTGACCTCGGCCTGCTTGAAGTCGCACACGGCCTGGACGGGCAGCTTCCCCTTGATGGAGGTGGTGGGGTTGCGAGGCTTCAGCTGGATGATGGAGCGAGCCCTCTTGTTCAGGCTGCTCACGTTGGTCTTGACCTCATTCAGCTGCTCCTTCACCTCCTGTCGGAGAAACAGCCAAAACAATGTGACACCTGGCGGGTCTTAAAGCTGGTTGGTCTATAGCTAGAATGCCTAAAGGTTTAGTTTAAAGGTTGAACCCTCTGACTGATACTTAATCTGCATGCTTTTTCAAATATTTGATTGATATGTCTTTGTGTATGCCTCTATTTCATTGCATTAGTAAAATTACATCTTAGCAAAGCGCTACATAAATGCAATGATAAACTAGCATCATGAAGAGCCTACGAGGAGTGGGCCAGCCTACCGCAGCGTCCTGCAGGAGGTCCTCCAGGCGGGTGGCGGTGGTGGACCGGTCGCAGCTGTACTTCTTCTTCATGGTCTCCAGCACCTTCCTCATCTCTTCCTGTGACTCCTTCACCTCGCCGAAGAACTGCGGGGGTGGCGGACGGAGAAAACGTCTCCGTTAACATTCTGAAAATACCGGGTCACCACCGCTGTCGGTGGAACATCAACCAGAGGTTCTAGGGCTCCACGGGGGGGAAGCGTGTACCTGGTAGTAGGCGGTGTTCTCCTTGAGATGAGCCTCAATGCAGCAGCACAGCTGAAGGATCCAGCTCCACTGAGTCTGCAGGGCGCCTGTGAAGGCCTGGAGGAAGCAGGACCCAGAACGTTTGTTTTATGATGTATGTTTTATCATTTAATAATTCATGATAAACATAATATCTTGTAGTCACATAGTTTTTTCTGGGCACTCAAATGCTTTAAAAAGTGTATGAAAAAGTGTTATATACTATGTTGTTTGGTAATGTGTGTCTTCAGTGTTGTGGTGGGGTATTTACCTCCACGGTCTTCTTGCCCGGGTGTCCCTCCCTGATCAGTCTGTCCCCGGTGGTCTGGATGTCATTGATCTTCTTCTCCCTCAGCTCCAGCTCCCGCATCAGACCCTGAGGACGACGGAGGAGACGCGTGGTCACATCACTTTACCTTCACATGCTCCACCTCAGGCCTTCGCTCCCATTCACTCCCTATCTTCTGGTCGGTTTGGTGGTTCTGTCGTTATCTATCCATCTATTCAAACTATCTATTTATTCATCTCCCTATCTCTTACGTAGTTTACTGAGAGCTTTTGGTTTATCCTAATGCAGTGTTTCCCAGCCTTGAGATCTGATATGCATATGGGGTTGCAAATTTGATTTCTAATTGTTTGAAAGGTCAAAGCTCACATGAAGACCATGTGAGGTGGCATTAGCTCAGTGGTTAGAGCGGGTCATGGTTGGCAGTTCGATCCCCACCTCAAACTGTCCACATGTCAAACCGTGCGTGTGACAAATGTACTGATTGTAAGTGGCTTTGGACAAAAGCGTCCGCTAAATCCCCTAAATAAATACAAATTCATACAGACAAAAAACTGAGCAAAGTCAGGGTTGCAAACACTTTCAAAAAGAAGCGCAGGCCGCGCTTTAAGCGCCGTGACCGGGCCGCGTCCGCTCCACCCACCGAGTAGTTGTCCTTCTTGGCGGTCATGTTGGTGTTGCGGTCGCTCCAGTCGAAGTTGACCTCCTCCTCCTCCTTGTCGTTGAGCCACATGAGCTCCTTGGTGGCGGCGCTGACGAAGCCGTTGAGAGACTCCAAGTTCCTCAGGCGGGACTTGGACGAGTTCTGAAACACGCGAGTCATTGGTGAGGGAAACCCAGCAAGCAACACATTCGACCAAAGACAACCGGGTTGTCTTTTATGTTGATGCCTGATGCATCTACTTTATGACACAAATAATGTAGTGGAAATGGAAATAGCATATAATGTAGCGTACGTAATACATGATGTAGTATGTCAACAGTACTGTATATTTACCAGTAGTTTGGCATACTGAAGTTCCAGTTTACCCAGGTAGTCTCTGTATGCCCCCTTGCTAATAGGCGACAGCTGTCCCTAAAGCGAGAGTACATTTTAATTATTGTAAAAAAAGACAATTGCGAATAAAAAAATGAAGAGAACCAGAAATCATTTTCATTGAATTCATTGAATATTGGTCATGCAACATGAAAAAAAACAAGGCATTTCCCAACATGTTGCCCTGGAAATGATCCAAAATGGCCCCCAAAGCACATTTCCTACTGCGCTGCGTACCTCATCAGACTTGGCCCGTTCTATCTTGGCCTTGAAGTCCTCCACACTCTGGTGGAGGCCCCGGTGGCTGCCCAGGTTGGACTCCACGGTGGGCAGGTCAGACCCCCACTCGGACTCGTTGATGCGGCGCTGGTTCTCCTCCACCCAGGCCAGGAGGTCTTGGGCGTAGCGCAGCGTCACGTCGTCCAGCTCCGGCCGGCCCTTGACGGGGGCCTGGCTGATCTGGATGGACGTGGTGGACGCCACGGCCGTCTTCTGCCGCAGGTTGTGATCGCTGCGCAGGTTCACCAGACGCTCGTGGAGGCGGTAGACCCTGCAGGAATGAAGCCGATGTAAACGGTTATTGTTTCGCGTTGCACATGTGCGAAACGACTCAACTGACGTGGCTCGACTGATTAAAGCTGGAGTAGGCAATGTGGAGAAACCAGCCAGAGTAAGCAAGATTTTGAAAGTATCCAACCGAAAAAGGTTGACCTTAACACAGACCAGCGACAGCCACGGACACTGGATTAAACTGGATTCATTGATTGCTCTTGGGATGTAAAACACCCTTTCTCGCTTCAAAAATAAATTGCCTATCCTAGCTTTAATATCTGATTGTACAAATGTGAACGATAATGCCAAAGAGCCCTTTGCTGTCCACTGACCTGCGGTACATCTGTTCAGCCTGCAGGTGGCGCCCGTCCTTCAGGAACTGCACGTCGTTGAAGAGCAGCCGAATCATGCCGTCAGCCTTGTCCAGGTCCCGCTCCACCTCCACCGTGTGCCGAGCCGGCTTTCCTGAGTTCTGCAGACGGATGTCCTGGGGACACACGCACACAACACAGAAACACAATGAGTTCCTCAGTCACTAATGAGCCACAGGGGAGTGACGAAGCAATAAAGTTGAACCGCAGCTAATGAAATACCAGCTCTTCACCTTAGAAAATGTGAGGAAATTACACAACAGAGCCTTTTCCTGGTTCTGTGTGAAATAAATGAATGAATACAACTATCCAGACTCTACCGTTCTTAAATAGGTTGAAATCTCATAGGACTTATCTCACAGTGGAAAAAATACAAAAAAAGCCATGTGAGTCGACAAAGACATTGCTGACTAGAAACCCTGGATGAATAGAAACAGAGCGCCAGCGAGAACAGAGTCCTTGTGTTCTCCTAGCGTGGTTGACCTGTCTGGGACAGGGGTCTGTCTCTGTCTCTGTCTCGTGCGACTCACTGTCTGCATCTGGCTCTCCAGCTGGTTGAGCTGCTCCTCACAGGAGCCCGACTCCATCTGGACTTTAGTGACGATCCTCTGGAGCCTCTCGAGTCTGTGAGGGGGAGAGGATGATGACGCTGTGAGATGACGACACTTCAACATCTCCAAACGCATGACGCTAGCAACACCCCATAACTGTTGAGGGTCAGTCGATGTGGGTTGAGTAGTTTGTTGTTTGAACTTGAACTTTAAACTTTGTGAAACACAAAGACATTTCTAGGAAAAAAAAGGGTTCTGTTAAACAAAAGCATCTCTCTGAACTTACGGAGGTCTGCAGCGGAGCAGATACTCTAAGCTATGGGGGTCCGTCATGAAGGCCATGGCTCAACCGACCGTTGCTTCCAAACAACCGATCCAGGTAAAAAAACAAAGCAAAATCGAAAACGCGGACACGTTCTCTCGCGGTGGGAATACTTCATCCGAAGCGAACGAGACACTTGTCTCTCTGCCAAGCGTCCAGCCATTCTCCACATTTCAGAGCGGTGAGGGAGTCGGCTCAGAGTGTTGGATGAGCAGACCCAGTCTTGTGACAGGAGGACCAGCCCTCTCCATCCCAACGTGACTAACTATCACAGAAATAGAGCTGGACATATACCATGTCCCGCAAATAAAACTCGATGTGTTACTTTATTGTGCTATTGTGTTTGTTTTTCTGACCACTTAGAATTACTTTTATGCGTGTGTGTGTGTGTGTGTGTGTGTGTGTGTGTGTGTGTGTGTGTGTGCGTGTCACATTTGTATACTCGCCGTCATCCTTTAAATCAACAGTGTTTAGATAGCATTGTTTCACGTTTAAACACACTAAGATATACAGAACTGTATTGGCCAACATTTTTCTTTGACAATAAATACTCCAGGTGGGTCTTTATTTAAAGTATACATTGGTAATGACGGCGAATAATCAGAGAGAAGACAAATACACAGTCTAATCTAGAAGAATGATGGCGTCTACCATTCAGCGGTATGGTAAAAGCCCACATGCCCTCTGAGGGGTTTACATTGAACAGCTATATCTGTACGAGGAGCGCTGGACAAGTGAATTGTCATAACAGCTTGATCCATGTCTTGAAAAATGGCTGAATGCGACGGTTGTTCCACAGGCCGGGGCATTACCCAACGTGACATGAGCTACTTACCGTCTGCATGTGAGTGTTTCCAAGGAGCAATATTTTGGGCATCACTCAACAGCAATGCCGCGGCCTTCTGTCGGCCATTAGCGCGCGAAATGCCCCAGTGAGAAGATCAGCGCGTCTGACGGCTGCTCACCTCTCAAACTCGACCCGGAGCAGCTTCTCTCTGTCCAGACAGGCCACGTGCAGGCGGCCCCACTCCTTCTCCACGTCGATGGGGTGGTAGCCGGGGGGCACCTTCACCTGGCCCGCGTGCACCGCGCTCTGCGAGCACACAGGGGGGACACTGTTACGCAGCGCAAGGATGGGGAGCAGAGCACAGAGCAGAGCACAGAGCGGAGCAGAGTAACAGGGAATGGAACACAACGCACAACAGAATAGAGTATCACGTCTCGTGGGGAAACGTCTAATAGAACAACATTGAAGACAGCAGAGTAGATAATATCGTGTAATATATCAGTAGAATACAATACACTACAATAGAGCCGAGTAGACTATAATAGAGTAGAGTAGACTATAATACACTATAATAGAGTAGAATACAAAGCACTTTAATTGGATAGAGTACAGTACAATACAATATACCATAATAGGATAGAGCAGAGTAGAATACAATGTACTAAATGATGGAGAATGGAGGAGAATTATGGACGACTTGCCTCAAAGCTTTGATAGATGTGTTTGGAGCGGTTCTTGTCTTGTTCTTTTGCGGGCAGTTCAGTTTCTTTGAACTTGAGGAATTGGCGCCACAGGATCTTCATGGAAAAAAATAACATTCAAACTTAACAATAACAACATATTAATTATTCTTTGTGTCTTGAATATGAATTATTTTGTATTTCATGTGATGCTTTCTTTCTCATCATATATTCTAATGATAACAAACACCTATCACATTATTGTAATTTTTTTATTCATTTCCATATTTTGTAAAGATGGTGATTATTATTATTACGCTTATGAAAAATGAATAAGAGAAATGTGTACAACATTCCCATGCCAGTGTGTATATTAAAGTGGACTAATTCAATAAAATATCTACAGACACACACACACCCATACACACCCACACACACACACACACACATCCACACCCACACACACAGACAAGCAAACACATATAAACACAGAGAGAGGGCAGTTCGCTGTGCAGCTAACAAGAGCAGGCAGTGTGTGTGTGTGTGTGTGTGTGTGTGTGTGTGTGTGTGTGTGTGTGTCTAGCTGGGAGTGGCAGAGTGGAGTTAGAGTTTTGTGTTGAGTTTACAGTTGACAGTTCAGGCCTCCAGGCTGTTAGTTTCACACACCGCACCGTGTGCCAGCTGCCCCACCCAGCCAGCTCTCCTCACACACACACACAGACACACACACACACACACACACACACACACACACACACACACACACACACACACTTTATCCATTTATGACAACGAAGAGCTTACATGCTTCGTTTCTCCCCAAAAAACTTCTATCACACACTCAAACGCTTTCACACTCAAATCACACACGCAAACAACTTCAAAGTAACTTCACTGTCAATTCCTTCACACGTCGAGACACACAAAGGACTCGAGAGGACGTTTCTCACTCTCCCACGGTGAAACAGATAAAGTGCGCAGGCACAACAGACAAGACAAGACATCTCATGCTAAGGGTAAACATACAATTTTACAACAGTATGCATCTTATTTTAGTGGGCATCAATTTCCCACACCCTTCCCTGAACACACCCTCCCCTGAACACACACACACACACACA
>OMKQ01095003.1:0-16721 GCA_900302335.1 Phycis phycis
CCACTCACTAACTCTGGCATGCTTACATATCCACTATGGCTGGAGCTGCCATAATTGTGTATATATAGTGATAAATAATGGTGTACGCATGCACGCACACATGTTTATACAGTGTGTTTATCCACACACACACACAGACATACACACACAGATATATATATATATATTTGTATATGAACTAACACACACACAGACGTTTTGTCCTCCTCTCAACATCTTGAGCTCCTATTCTGTTTCCTCTGCAGTGTTTTGTTTTGCTGACTTGATTGAACGCGTCACCAGAGCAGAGCTACGTTCAGGGAATCCCACAGACTGGGGAGGGGGTGGCTGAGCTCTGGGTCCAAATCTTAATGAATAAGTCATCGCCGAGTCCCACTTCCTTCATGCCACGTGACTAAAACAAAATACAGATTTGGAGTCTTGTTCATTGGTCTCTGCATCTCCTTGTACATGAAATGTTTGTCTATTGCGTCTGCAGCACGGACAAATGCCTGAAGCACATTTTCCACTTCTCTCGAGAACCGTGAAGCCCCCATACACACAACAGATAACAAATGCAGGGTATTTGTGTGTGTGTGTGTGTGTGTGTGTGTGTGTGTGTGTCTGCGCGCAGAACAGTAAGCCCCACTATACCATTGAATGGAAGTCCCTCCGGAGACAGTCTATTTTCAGCCCTCGTGCTGCACAGTGCACCACTACGATGAGGGTCTTCTTAGCGCCTTGTGAGACGCACGTCCGCCATGTTTCATAACCAGGGTGGATGAGGCGAAAGCAGGACTACAAACAAACACATAAATATAAATATCAGATTGACCTTAGCTGTGAGGCAGGTGCTGGCGAGGTCTACCCACAACCAAGATCACATAACAGCTCGATAGATTAGCAGACTCACTGAGAGGGGAAACGAACCCCCATGATGACACGAACTGCAATGCATCACTGGAAGTATTTTCTCCTGGGTCAAAGCACCGTGCCACCGACACACCAACCACGTTTCCCAGCTACGCTGTCTTTCTCGCTGGGTCATTGGCACGAACTAATGACGGAAACAATGCGGTCAGAAGAAGAAAAAAATAACGTTACGTCTGGCGCGCGCAAAGGTTTTCGCAGGGAAGGTTTATCTAATTGCGGAAGTTCTGCCCCATTGCGAGGACGTAAGGAAATGATGAGGCTTCCATCAAAACCATGTCCGGCTGTGCTGCAGTCACGGCTGCTGCACTACAACAATACATTGTTGTTTTAACTACAAACAGGGCCCACCTTTTTGTCTAAAGGGGAAGTCCACCAATTCCACACAATGAGGCAACCGTCGGGGCTATTATTAGAGTTTTCGAATAATACATTTGAACTTTCCAATATCACGTAATTAGAGTTAGGCAATAGGTGCCTACTTTCGACCACCAGTGACAGCTTTTGAATGAATGTTTGCCTGATTCTGGTTACCAGGTTACCAATTAAATGCAAGTGCAATTCAAGGCCGACAAACTCTTACATTTCTATGGGTGTACGTGTACATTATATTGTAAATATCACAATAGGCAGATATTGTGCATAGACTCTATTTCTGCAGGAGCGGTAGGATAAACATTACGTAGTCCATTGTGTGGCTTGTCGTGCTACAACCAAGGCTAATGAAAACTTTCTTTCCACGTCTCGCAATGACAAACGTCGTGACAGTTTCCATCACAACAACTGTTCACTGTTCACTGTTCCCATGATGACGTATAATGTCAGGATTAATGACTAAACAACAAAACCAAAAGGCCATTACTACCAACACAATTACTACTAACATCCCAATGAACAAGCCCAATACAGTGTACACAGGGTCAGGCTTCTCATGTAGGCTTCTCACGTAGGCTACCCGATGGTGTGTCCACATTTGGGAAGCATCAATGTGGCACATAAATAAGTGGCTACGCTACCAAGATACTTCATTGATCGCAAAAGAAATTGTAGCATAGGCTAGCACTACCAGAATATATCCATCTCGGGGGATCAAAATAGTCACCACAATTGCATTTGTGTTATATAATACAATTAGATGCATCTACTTTTCACCACAATCACTTCCCAAATGGATTGTGTACCAAAACGGCTAAGCTTAAGGCAATGCTTAAGTACTAAATACTTGCAGCTAGCTTCTTGTGAGTTTGCCTCTTTGGTTGAGGCTGTCAACTTTAATCGCCGACGCCGTTATTACGGCTCTCTGTGTGAACTTGAACGCCTCTGATACATATGGCGCCAACAAACACGAGCAATTTCTACTTCACTCAACAGAATTTGTTAATCGTTGTACAAAGCTGGTAGCTGCTGCCCTCCAGGCTCCGTCCCGGGGTCCAGTTAAACGGTGAAAGGTGACATCACTCTTACCGTCATTCCACCAAGAACAGCCGGCTGCTACGCTGCCAACACGGTTGGTTCGTGAGGCACGATAAAAAAAATGAATCTAAGCGTCTGGAGTCGTCTTATTTTCTTATCTTATAACCGAGTCTTGGGTCTTGGGTCTGTCTTGGGACAGAGCTGATGGCCGTGAGTTGGGAACGGCTCTGGAAGGTACTGCTTTGTATGGATCAATTTCTCTGTTTGTGTTGCGTTCATGTCAAATATTCATGCATTACCATTACTCATAGGACATGCCTTGAGATATTTATGTGGTCTTATTCAACGGTAGAATTCCCCTTTAATTTAAACTGGATTTCATACTACATAGATTACCCTTGTTTTGTCGTATGAATGTCACTGTACAGAATGCCAGACTTCACATTTGATAAGACAACACTTTGACTGTGATAATGCTCAACAAAGTGTTTTGTTAAACAATATATTTGGCTAGTGGAACCCTGTCAGAGATTTGAGTTGGTGTAGGACAATTGGAAAAGTCATTTGCGTGTTAGTGTTCCACTAACACGCAAATGCGTGACACAGAGATCATGTGGGGAAGGTTATTTTCTTATCAAGTTGTACACAAACATTTACCAATGCACACGTGTGTGCGCACACACACACACACACACACACACACATACACACACACAAAGTCTAGACTACAATCTTTGATTGGAAATCAGCCGTCAACTGAAAACCTTAACAGTTTGGGATGGAAAAGTAAGGGTATACAAAACTAATAATAATAATCCATTTCTAATCAGAGGATTATGAAGCGAGAGCCGGGGAGTCTATCCACAGAGTTAAACACTACTTTCCTGTGGCCTCCGCTGGCCAGAAACCAGCTGGGGAACATTATGAAACACAAGATCAGATCAGGGGAAAGTTACTCAAGCTAATGTTGAATATAAATGTAACTATAGTTGAGCTAGACAGGAACACAGTAACAGGTCATTAAACAGGTTCAAGTATATTCAAGTACTCTCCAGAAATATGGCATGCAAGTGTGCCAGGACAGTTGCAGGCAGAACAGCGTGTATGAGGATTAGCCTGAAGGCATTTATTACTTGGATTAGAATTTTGAAGTAGCTAGCACATTACTGCCACTGACGTATTATAATCCTGGAACAAACTGCACTTTAACTCGATAACAGCTAACTTCACCTGCGCCTCCCACAGACTCTGGTAGCTAATGAGTTCCATTGATGGAAAGGGAAGAGAAGAGTTAGCGAAAAGCCATATACATGCAATATATATTGCATATCGGAATGAATTGGAATACGCCGGCATACACACAGAATGCTATAGCTCCTAAGTGCGCTGTTCTCTTGAGTGTTATTCAAAGTCAAAGTCAAATTCAAACAGAGCAGACGTGCTGAGCCACATCCAACAGAAGGTATATGTTACACATCATCTAATAAATCCTGGATTCCGTCAATGCAAGTCCTTGCCCTTGGCTCCTTTATTCCTTGTATGTTCTTTAAATGCTTGCGCTGCAGGAGGTGCTCCCTTAGTTCTGTGGTCATCGTTTGTGTTGCCAACGTTACGCTTTTCCGTCCACAGAGTAAAGTATTGATCTGTGTGTGTGTCCCCTTTGTTTCTTCCCCACCGGCCGAGGCGAGACAGCACACTTTGGGGCCCCCGAGTTGTAGCATTACTGAAAAGAACAAATACGCCAGATGGCTACATCCGATTCCCTGCGCCAGATAAGCAAAACAAAGGCTAGCATTGTTTAGCATTGCGGGCTTGGCTTTCATCGAACCGTCCCCGGCGTCCGTCTCTCGAACCGTCTCTACGTTCGATCCCCACGGCACCACCGAGGCTTGCGTGAGGAGGATGAACCCTCAACATTGAAAACACATGTCGGCGCTCCGGCAGAACTGACTCGCAAGTCTTGTCCAAAAAGCCTTGCTCCATCGCGCCTTCGGGCCGTAGAACAAACTCCTCAGCTGCGGTGTGCGCTGCTGCTGATGTGGCCCTGATTGGAGCTCGCTGCGTCACAGGGATGCCAACAACCTTGAGTGCCTTGTCAGAGTAATGAAACATCGTCGTGTAACCAGGACTGCAGCTAACAATTAGCATTGCAGTCAATTCACCTAACAAAGGCAAATCTATTGCTCATTCAGTCTATAAAACGTCATGCACAATAGCAAATGTCATCCAAGTTACCAAACTGTTTCATTGAATGCGCTTACTTTCTCTGACAAGCAGCTGAGAAAACAAAACTCTTCCTTTTATTACGATCCACGCACCAAATATTTCAGTTGAACCGCAATATTAAGAACCGAATCTCACTTGTAGTTGATCAATTACGATGAGTCCATTCATCCACATGGCATTCAATTAGTCTTCCGACGGTCGACTAACAGATTCATTGTCTAATCACCGCTGCTCCACCAGAGCCGGAGTCTTAGTGTGAAACCTCTTCTCCTCAGGTGACGCCTGAGGAGAAGAGGTTTCATTTTTAACGGAGATGGAGCTGAAGACTCTGCTGGTTGCCACCTTCTGTCCAATTGACGACGGATCACAGTCGCCGCGCAGCTCCGCTGCCCTGCTGGGCGTAATTGGAAACACTGCTACGCCCAACTCAACCTCCGGCAAATTGATTAGTCACTGCAGCCCCGTGATATCGAAAATACCGACTACAGTAACATTTCTCTTCTGAATTGATTGGAATTTTTAATGAAGGGAATTTGTGGTTTGCCATCACCCGCTCGCTGAGACTCGTTCAATTCCTCCGTCAGCTATGAAGGCTGTTGTGGCCATCTTTGCCAAGCACACACGTGTCATTTTGACCGAGCACGGACCGCATCGTGATGACATCATGACAACCTCACTGTCACTTCAGTGACAGTGAGGTTGTGTCAATGAAATGGGTTTGTCCAAAGAGTCACAATAAATGACAGAAAAGGGCACATGCTCCTGGCTGCTCATTTGATATGAATATGATATTAAATTGCACAATTTGTTGAGAAAATGACATGGTGATATGTTGATATATGTAATATGAATATAAAGATAGGGCATGTCGTCAGTTAACTCGCACGTTATGAATTTATTTGCTCAAAAAGAGATAATGGTCTGCCATGACAAATAAAGGAATCAATTCAATCACAGAACAGTTTAAAGTCTAACAACCTGTGCATTTGCCACTGCTCTTAAATCACCGTTCAACGGGAAGTAATGGGAATTGACACAACTCTTTATTTTCCGTTATTGTTGGGATGCAACAATGACTTGAGTAATTATATGTGGGCTTTACTGACACTTTATCATTCCCTTGCCTGTAGTCAGTGGGATGATTCAGCCATAATGAAACCAAAAGGCTATTGCTTGAATATAACAATTTTACACAAATTGACTTTCCGACAACTAAATAGATTATGCTGTTCGCGAAAATGTGTTTTGTGACAACCACATCTTTCATCGTCTAATTTATGCAACAACAGTGTGACATAGTGTGCGCCTGAGTGAGTCAGTGATCGACATGAAGATGAAGACAATGACATAAGACACAAGTGTGTATCTACGCGCGCGCGCGCGTGTGTGTACGTGCGTGTGCGTGCGTGCGCGTGCGCGTGGCTGAAGATGAAGACAATGACATAAGACATAAATGTGTATCTACGCGCGTGCGTGTGTAGGTGCGCGTGCGTGTGGCTGTGCGTCGATATCTTCCGCTACCGCATGCTCCACTGATGCACTGTGAGTCATTTATAATCAAGATATTTTTGCCCCGGTAGATTCGTTGATACCAGCAGAGATGATTGGACGTCCTCATTATTTACCTTTCACTTTTTTTGCGCGTGGCATCGCTGCTGGTTTGGCGGAGTACCTGCCGACAAAACCTCATGGGTTGAGACCCTTGTAGTTGTGATAGTGTAATTAGTGAATGCCTGAGTATAAGTGTGTCTGGCGTGTAAGTAAAGCAGGGAAGTAGTGAGAAGTGTTTTAGTCCGCTTAATGAACGTCAGCTATTTAAAAAAAAATTAAAAGAAGCAAGAAACCTGGCAACGTAGACTTCCCTCGGCAGAGAGCGGTTATGCAAACAGCCTTTGAGTTTTAAGATCAACCGCGATCTGCAGAGCGGCTGGCGAGGATCAGGCAGTCGTGTGGAAGACAAGACAGCGCTTTCATTAATATTTCAGAAGCTTTTCACAGCCATGGTTATCTTGGCCGGTACAGTGAAAACCCCACATGTAAACGCTGCCGTGGGCTTCTCTTCTCCAGCTCGCGGTGTCCCGCCAATCACCCACCGGCCGACATGGTGAGACGACGCGATTACGACGTGGTGAGAAAGTAAAATAAAATGACGCCTCTATATGGTTGGCTTCACCATCAACCTTCTTCGGTGTAACCATTGCTCGGTGTAAATTGCCCATGCTTGTAGTTACATCATCATGTAATTGCTGAAAAGTGCAATAATGCTCCTTGCATAGGGACTATACATTGGGAATACATTGGGTACATACACATTGTAAAAATATTCCCTTAATATGTAGTAATAGTCGTAGGCCTAGTAGTAGTAGTAGTAGTAGTAGTAGTAGTAGTAGTAGTAGTAGTAGTAGTAATAGTAGTAGTAGTAATAGTAGTAGTAGTAGTAGTAGTAATAGTAGTAGTAATAGTAATAGTAGTAGTAGTAGTAATAGTAATATTAGTAGTAGTAATAGTAGTAGTAGTAGTAGTAATAGTAATAGTAGTAATAGTAATACTAGTAGTAGTAGTAATAGTAATAGTAATAGTAATAATAGTAGTAGTAGTAGTAGTAGTAGTAATAGTAATAGTAGTAGTAGTAGTAGTAGTAGTAGTAGTAGTAGTAGTAGTAGTACAGCAATAGTATACAAGCAGCATATACGATGTGAAGCTCACTCACTCACTTTGTCGCCTGGGTTTTGTAAACTACGTCTACACTGTTGTTTGACGCTATGAGGAACCACGTTGACAAATGAGGTACATTCTGTAAATAGCCGTCCTTCCCTCACGTCCTGTCCTTGCTCACACAAATGATTTAAAAGTGAATAAAGATTTCGCGCCTGTCATGTCCGCCCACCTTGACGGCTGAAACATGGCAACGTTTTGGCTGCAGAGGTTAATTTGGGAGTAACACAGTAACACTGTTAAGTGTTCAGAGTGGTCCGTGAAAGCTATACCCTGGTTGTGTGTGAACGTGTGTGTGTGTGTGTGTGTGTGTGTGTGTGTTTATGATTACTGCTTTAAACCAGTGATGTGTTACAGATCAAATGACAGAGGTCATTTCTCACTCGCACACACACACACACACACACACACACACACACACACCTCTCAATTACAATACAGCCAGCAGCTGCACCGTTATAGAAAGTCTGTCAATAGGTTTCAAATCAGGTACAAGTATATATTAATGTGTGTGTGTGTGTGTGTGTGTGTGTGTGTGTGTGTGTGTGTGTGTGTGTGGCGTGTGCGTGTGCGTGTGCGTGTGCGTGTGCGTGTGCGTGTGCGTGTGCGTGTACATGTGTGTGTATGCAAGTAAGTAAGTAAAGGGACCAAATCTGTTGCAAGTCTGAGCAATGCTGGAAACTACAAGTATCATGCTCAGGGTAACATCAAAGATAAGACATGCTGGGAGCAGTGAGCACTCAATTTATTAGTTATAAAAATGGAAGCGTCTGATGTTATTGCTACACTGTGACAGATTCTCTCGCGGTGAATAATGTTATTCTGCCACCCTGTGGACAGTAATCAGAATGCAAACAGTATGTCAGCAGTAAGTCATACGTGGCCATTGAAATGTAGGCTATCACAAAATGTATCTAAACTCTCAGCTTGTATTACTGTACATAATTCAGCATGTAAACGATACAATTCCATACATTAATTCATTATCATAATTAGATACAGCAATTTGTAATGAAAGTAATTTTTCATCTTTCTTCCTTCATCTCCACCCCGGATGGAGAAAGTAGAACAAAACCAGGACAGATTTTTTACAGGAAAGCGAAATCCCTAATTACAAGAACACACAAGGAAAACTTTAATTGAGATTTACAAACGGCTTCTACCACATAAAACCCTTTATTACCTCAGGGAAATTATATGTGCACGCTGCACTGATTTGTTATTGGACGAGGGAGATCAGAGGATTAGACTCACCTTTGAAAAAAAACAATCACCTATTAACACAAACACACGCATCGCGGCGAGGAACCGACGACGCCAAATCCTACTCATTAGAGTCGGCCCGATTTTTTTTCCTGGGAATTGGTTGTCATCTGGATCTCCGCGTCAGAGGGAACGGGAAATGACTTTGAGCGGTCTTACTGAGCCGTTGACCCCGGGGGACTAACCCAGTTCTCATCTCGCCGCTCGAGACGGCGATAGCAAGGTGCGCAGCTAAATCAATTTCCCGGCGCCTGCTCATTAGCTGGGGCCCTGGGGTGGCCGGCGCTCCATGGTGACGCCTTTCGCGGGAGCAGCAAGGCGAGGGCGTTTAGCACCAGGCCGCCGCCGCGAGGGCCCTGGAGCAGACGGTTCCTCCCCTGGTCGTACTGGAGGTTTGCCTGCTCGGTGGCTCGGGGGAAAACTTAGGGGATAATAGACAGGTGGGTGGTGACGGCTTTTTTTTTTTGTTGTTGTCCCGAATGAATGGCGCTCCACCCACAGCAGAACTGAATCGCCGAACGAATACACGACGATCCGACGTTGCTTGTCGCGGCCCTGCCAGCATGTACACGTGTACGCTGTGCGTACACGCAGAGACGCAGGCGATCACGCGCGTTCTGACACAGACACACACACACACACACACACGTGCGCGCGTGTGTGTGTGTGTGTGTGTGTGTGTGTGTGTGGACACACTCGCTCTCGCCTGCTCCCTCCATTACATCTCTGCCGTTCTCCCCCCTCATGTTTGCTCTCCAGGAACATATTGAGACACCGTCTCTCCCCATGGCATATCTGTAATGTGGCTAAGCTCTGGGCTGCTGATCAAATAAAGGGCTCAACAATACTGGCCCTGGCAATGACTGCGAAGCAGAAAGTCCGGTGTAAACAAATGCAGGACAGTCGGTCAATTTGCGTACAACTAAAGTTGTCGTTGTTTGGATTATGTGCAAATAATTAACAATGAAGCTGTGCTCTATAGGCCTAAATGTCTGAGCTTCATGTGGGGCATGAAGGTGACGGAGGCAGTCTGGCCAGAATTGCTAGCATGTTTGTGACTTTGTGTCACTATGAAATAAACCCACATCTCGTTTGATTCATGTAATCGCGGGAATACATCAAACTTTGAGAACCACTCAAGGTGTACATCGCGGAGCGTTCTTTAGACACGGCACACCGTTACAGTCACTGTACCACTGCGCCCATCGCAGATCGTCTCCATCTGTGCATCGAGACACAAGCAGGAGGCTCAGCGCTTGTATCAAAGTCATGTTTATTCTACTACATGTTTCAGTCCCCGTCGCCCTGTGAAACACTACACCCAGAGCAGCTGAATAGAACTGTGACTCTGCAGGGAGAGACAGTGTTTGAGGACCTGTGTACTGTACAATGATGACGTGTCCAATACCGACCAGAAAGCTGCATTAATCATCCATGCGCAAACAGAGGACACAGGGAGGGTTCATTTGGACCCGAGAGCTGACGCCATTAAATGGAGGGGGGGTTTTTTGCCTTTCAGAAAATATGTCACGGAATAATGTTCAATTTCTGTAAATTAAATATCTTCTGTACGGCACACTCAATATTAGATAAAACATTTGATGTAACTTTGTAGCAGTGAAACATGAAAACCGCGGCAGAGTGTATCTGGAGTCCAGGAGAGAAACTTAATGAGGTTCTCAATCAAAACAATCCAATGTTCTCCGAGCCATAATGACTCTTAATGGATTTGTGTGTTTGTAAGATGCTAAGCAAATATTACACATGATTGATGATCGTTAATTAATATCACCTGTGTAATCTTTCCCAATAGAGTAGTGTAGTATGCCCACTTCAATTTGTCCACTTCAATTTCATGTTTCAGATGCAGACCTTTCTTCAGACATAATCAGAGTGACGTTTTTTCTATTGGTGCCTTAGGGCTACACTATATGAGTCTGGGGGTCCTACATGATGAAATAAAGATGATTAACTCAAGCCACCATTCATTCACTGGGAGATTGTGTTGCCTCGCGATGCCATCCACAGCGCGCCACACACCCACGGTCAAAAAAAAAAAAAAAAAAAGAATCCAAAACTTAACGACTGCATGGACTTTCCCCACAGTTAGTGATTGTTTCAACCTTTGTCACCAGATTTGAAGTACAAAAGTTGAATCAGATTCCACGCCCACTCCTCCTTCCAGCCCGCCACATCCCGATCGCGTGTTGCATCACCCTGGGCCGTGTTGACTGCTAATTGGGCGGATTCCAATTGAGCGGCTTGAATAACGAATGTAACCATTTTATCCACTTGGAAGGGTGCCAGGCCCAGGGCAGCGCCAGGGGCTCGTCCGGATGAATTCCTTTATAGTGATACTCTCGGTGCATTCTAATCAACTCACAGTAAAAAAAAACAAACCGGGGCTGGGGTTTTATGCTTTCGCACGGAAGCCAAGAACAAGGTCACTCGCAAACTGTCTGTGCATTTTAATGCACAGCGGGCTTTAGCAAAAAAGGAAGACTGAGAGACGGCTCCGGGCGTCTTCAAGGTCACTCGGAAAGTAGCAGTGAGTGTTCGGTTTGTCTGGCTCAGGGCTGCGTTGGGTTGGCGACAAATTACGATTCGTGGAGTCGATTTGTCGATCGTCGGTGAACAGATTGATTGTAATATTGATCATTGATTCATTGTTTAGGTGATATGTCAAACAGAATACTATTATGTCTCAATTATCATGATTTAGTTAATTCTTAGGATGAGGTCATTCATCCTTACTTTGGCCTCTGTTTACCTGTAATGGACTATGGACATTAGCAATTGATTACTTCATGAACGATTCATAGAAAGCATGATCAAATATTGAAATCAAATCATCTTTTACATAGCTTTATGCAAAATAATCACACACATTATGTAGCTCTACAGAGATGTATAGAAGCAGGTCTTATTCAGCACAATGCTTGGAACATATAGGCCAAACGTGAATTGAGGACAAGTTAAGATTTTTAGACAAATCCGACTTCCAGAAGGACTGGCAGGATAATGACTTGAAAGCTAAAATACCCAAATCCTCTGGGCTCTGGGGCACAAGCGGTCTAGTCACCAGAGGAAGCCCGGATGATCAGGGGGAAGAGCCTAGCCTGCCAGTAGCAAGACCACGTCTGCCTGGTTCTACTGCTAGAGACGTGCCGTATGATGGACTCATGCTGGTTTGAACTGAGCTTTAAAGATTAATGTTAAAATTAAACATGAGGTGGTGAAACGTGAAAGAAACTAAAGTCATGTAAAAAAAAAAAATAATAATTGGCCTTAACAGTTGTAAACGGATTAAGACGTGTGAATCAATTATTTCCCCAGATGAGCGTAGAAGGGAAAGTTTAAAGCGCCTGACCCACAGAAATCCTAAGGCACTTATGTGCGGCTCAGAGTTGCCTAAAAGCTGTCAGTGTTGTTTTAGTGCCGTGATAAATATTACATCCTAAGCGACTTGCCATAGTTCACACATTAAGGTAAATGTATTTGGTAAAAAGACAATTTCTCTCTCTCTCTCTCTCTCTCTGTCTCTCTCTCTCTCTGTCTCTGTGTGTGTGTGTATGTGTGTGTGGGGGCCTCTCTCTGGCCAGAAGCCTCCGTTAGAAGCCACATCATTAGACAGATGCCTCTCAGCACCGTAACGCTATCAGTGAGCTGTGCAATCTGGCATGGACATAGCTGGCGTAGCTCGCCATTACCCAGAGAATCACAGGACAGGGGCATCACGTTGGGGGTCTGATAAGGGCTTAAGGAGAGGGAGGGAAGGATGCCTAATCACAGGACCACAGCGGCTGCTAACAACCGGGTGTAATATTAGACAAAGCCCCGTTTAAGTTGTCCCACCTGACAGTTCTCATAGCGCTCTGTGCGCGCGGTGTCCTGAACCAACCGTGCTTCCCACACAATTGTTATTTCAGACGCACCGTTTTACATAAGCACTCCTGTCCTCAGTACCAGCATCCGACGCGCCTCAACACGGGACGTCTCTCACTAGGTATATCTCCTGATGCCCTGGTGGACATTCAGAAGACCAGCCACCATCATCAAACCTGTGCAGATTCCTCAATGCAATGTCTTGTGCACATCTCACACTGTAAAATCGCGGCACAGCGTTGAACGCACACAAAAAACAGGTGCGCCATCCAACGCGTGATTTCTTTTAACCAGGATTTTCTGCCGCTTGCCAGTAAACCACTCGTGATCGGCTCCCTTCATCAGACTAGGCTGGATGTGAAGCCACCATGAGACAGACAGCGCGCCAGCCAGGCTCTGAGCTCCATCGGGGTGACCTCTGCTATCCACTGGAGCCATTCAGACGGAGGGTAATTGCTTTGAGCCATAAAGTACCCATTGTATCATGGAGCTTTTTTTTTTATGGAATTAGTGTCAGTCAGAATGCAGGAAAGTTGTGTCATGTTTCAATGGACCTCATCGCTTATTGCCGTAAAATATCAATCTCATCTGACAATGAAGGGAATGAAAGGACTCGCTTTCACTCACGTCCTTCATCAAATACCACTCAGATATTCTTGTGAAGCAGTTACTTACAGGGAACTAATTGTTGCCAGTTAGACATGCCTCTAACTTTTTTTTTCTCCAGATGCACTTTATGACTGAATGAATGCAGCCTATGTTGACCTTTCAAAGAACACGGGGAGATTCAAATTGCATTGTACTTTTGCATTGCCATTTAAAATCACTTTAAATCGTCAAATCTAATCATTCGGTAGATTAACTGTAAATACAAAAAGTACCGATTTTATCGTTATGCATTTGAATAGAGAGGGGGGTGTGGGGGTATAACAAAATAACAACAGAGAGAAAGAAAGAGCAATCTGTGCAGCAGTCAAATAGTGGAACATGACTGATCAGGGAATCCTGGTGTGCATTCAGGGGGCAGCGGAGGTCCGCTTAAAAACAAACCAATCAAACCGAAACGGACATTTTTGAACAAGCAAATAATTTCATTCGTCCAACATGAATGCCTAGTCATCCATTGATTTGGGTAGCTTCTGTCGTTCTTACTTTTGCTGTTTTCTGGTGTTGTAAGGGGACACGGGCTTCGCGCGTTGGTTGAGAGCATGCTGGGAGGAGTGGAGCCCGGAGATGTTCCTGCATAAGCCGTCCTCTGTCGCCTCTTCCAGCTTCAGTTGTGGGACGAGATGACCGAAGGCCATTGTTCAACTTCTGTCGCTATGCTTAAATGCGAATCACGTCTCGGAAACACCGAGAATCCGCAGTGGCACCGTTCCACAGCGACAGTGTGAGACGCCGCGACGGTGGAAGTGAGGGCGACCAGTAGTAGCAGTGGCGGCGACCGACCAGTGGGGTCGCTGTCGTGTGCGTTATTTGCGTCGAGTGAAGTGCGCTCCGAGTGAAGGTCACACTGGTGAAATGTCCGTTTCCCATTGAAGCCCATCCATGATGTAGTTAGCTCATGTGTGGAATAGATCGACATCCTTTAACAACAATACTCGACACAAACAGCAGATGGAAAAAACACCAAGCTGGAAATGAATGTAAGTGAAGGGTAGACTGCTTATCTCTTAGACGGATTCAGACCGAAAGGTCATAAAAAAATTAAACTGTAGCCTATATATATTTTTTTAGACTATTCGATACGAGTAGAGCGCAGTGATAGTGAAACAGATGTTGGAGCACTGGTAAAATTGACCCAAGCAGAGACACTCACAAACTGTTACCAAACTATAATGAAGCTGCAGATAACCGGACAGACATGCACACGTGACGCCACACGGAACGGAGTCACTGCTAAACATACCACAATAAAGAAAGAATTATTTGATTCAAACAGTGTCTAAACACAATAATACAACACGTGTAACCGGAACACGGCATGCTGGTCCGTGCTGCTGGAATAGAAGTTATTTCTGATATGGACCTTTGCATTCCCACACAGTAAGTGTTTCATATGTTTATGCACTCTCATTGTTCTGTGCTCTGTTGTGCCATAATAGGCTATCGCCCACGTTAGGCCCAGTAGGCCTGCCTCATTTGATATCTGTTACACATTTATAGACAGCTTGACTGCTAAGATAGAAACAGTTCTCTGATTCAACACAAATTGGACACAGATAATTACTGATGATAGCCATTTACTGAAAGATAAGTATTAGTGCACCGCCAAATGAATATTCAACGCTTAGATTTCTGAAATGTCGATAATAATTCCTCTTCTTTCACAATCGATAACTCAAAATCTCGTGAATCCAAGTGAATATTAATTGATTGATTCTCCCCCTTTTATAATAATTGTTGTAGCCTAATGGAGCTCATTTGGTTAATATGTGCTCTTCTTCATGTATGACCTTGCCTCAAAAGATTTCATTATCCACATCATCATTTTTTAATTAGATTGACTAATAGCTTTTTTACAATTACATATTTTAGATTGCCACGGTGATATTTATAGCTTGTTTAGTCTGGTATGGAAATTATTCACATAGAAATAATCATAGGCCTGCACACTGATCTTTCCGTACAGTACACAAGACTAATTGAAACATGAATGCAATCTGTCTGATTATCCACTTACAGCACAGTAACTAGTTATTTTCAAGTACATTTCCATTTACATTTAGGGCACTTAGCAGACCCTTTTATCCAAAGCGAATTACAAAGAGTACATTTGTCATCAAGTAAGAGATGAGAACATAAACTAAAATGTATGGACCTGTTGTGTGTTTATTTTGCTCACACACGCAGTCCTCGAGAGTGGGGTTAGCAAATCGGCTGCTGAATAATTCCAACATAGTTCCTCTATTTGCAAAGATCAAGTTTGCAAAAGGGAATCATAGCGCCAGAGGGATGTAAAAATAGCATGCAATTAACCTCTCCTTTAGCTGTGAGTCATAATGGCAGCGTTGTAATTAATGTAGTTGGCAGACAGTGAAATATACTTACAATGTGGGTCAAAGTACAATCTCCATTATTCAGGGAGATTCAGCAAGGCACCGAGAGAAGTCAAGCAAGGAATTCTTGGTGAAGCTTGACGCGACTGTCTAGTGGATTTGATGCAGGCAAATTGAGCGTCAGTCGATGCACAATTTCCAATGCTGTTGATGTTGATGAGAAATGCAAAGTTACTTTCTTTCGCTTGAATGCACCAAACTCCCTGAAAGCAGATTGAAAACCTCACTGTTCAGATTGCAATAATTTGATAAAATTGTTCTAAAAAATGTTCTTAATACTCTTTGATACACAGGGAACAATTTTCAACAACTCAGCATATCAACCCATTTTATGTGATCACGTGAAACTATCAACAAGTCCTTTTTGTTCATTAACAAATACTGAACAACTAACAAAAACCTCCATGTCTCCATCTTAACTAATAGATCCAACACACACACACACACACACACTCCTACACTGATCCAGAAGGATGTTTTCAATTATTCAAAATGGCTCTCTGCAATGACCAGATTGTATATATTATGTATAATATGTAATGTATAAAGAATGAAGACAATCTATTAGACTTTAGGATGCATGGTAGTTAACAGTATTTATAATTCATTAGAAATAATTCCTTTGCCATCCAAGCCTTAGACAACAGCCAACAGAGAAGAATGATTCCTGGTAGACACTAGAGGGGGCACTTATATAACTGATGAATACAGGAAAATAGTCAAAACATTTACTAGATTATGAAGCTCAGCCAAGAGATAGTTTAATTTGTCTTAATTAAGATCATTACACTCTGAACAAATATTAATTATCTTTGCAATTTAAAATGTGTTCCTTTCTTTAAGTTGTCCTCTCTCAGTGTCCTTCACTCTTCCACATATTCCCATGCACCTCTGGAGTTCAGGCGAAGTTCCTCCATCTACCCCATAGGATATCAAGTTTCAATATAAAATAAGCAAATAACCTTGAGGACCTTTTCTATGGAGTTGAAATCCTACATTATGTGATTTGGCATTGAACGAAAGAGTGAGTCCTTTTCAATTATGTATACATTGTGTGTGTTTGTGTGTGTGTGTGTGTGTGTGTGTGTGTGTGCGTGCGTGCGTGTGTGAGTGTGCGTGTGTGAGTGTGTGTGTGTGTGCGTGTGTGTGTGCATGTGAGTGCGTGTGTGTGTGTGTGTGTGGTGCGTGCGTGTGTGTGTGTGTCTGTCTGTGATCTTAAAGGCAGTTTAATGTAAACATTGAGTTGTTCCC